>PVHT020000065.1:4821005-4867500 GCA_004024745.2 Catagonus wagneri
GACTAAAGCTGGTATGGGCGGAGCTTGCTGTAGGCTTCCTGATGGGAGGGAGTGTTGCCTGCCCACTGGTAGATGGGGTTGATTCCTATCCCTCTGATGGGTGGGGCTTTGTTTCTGGATGAGATTAGAGGCTGGCTGTGTGCCTGAGGGGTCTTTAGGCAGCCAGTTTACTGATGGGTGGGACTGTGATCCCACCTGGATTATTGTTTGGCTTGGGGCTTCTCAGCGCTGATGGGAGGGACCAGATTTTCCCAGAAATGGCCCCCTCCAGAGAAATGCAGGCTAATGAATGTTCCCGAGAGCTTCACCTCCAGTGTCCTTCCCCCACAACAAGGCACAGTCACCCCTATTTTCCCAGGATATCCTCCAAGAATTGCAGTCAGGTTCCACCTGGATTCCTCTGGAGACTGCTTTGCCCTGGGACCCAGTGCACGTGAAAGTCTGTGTGTGCCTTTCAAGAATGGGGTCTCTGTTTCCCCCAGTCCTGTGGAGCTCCTGCACACAAGTCCCACTGGCCTTCAATGCCAGATGCTCCAGGGGCTCTTTCTCCCTGTGCCTGATCCCCAGGCATGGGGTTTTGACGTGAGGCTCGGAACTCTCATTTCTGTAGCTGAGTCTGTGATGCAGTTACTTTCCAGTCTGTGTGGCTTCCCACCCAGGAGGTATGGGGTTGCTACTATTGCATAATTGCCCCTCCTACCTCTTGCTGTGGTCTCCTCTTTGTCTTCTGGAGTAGAATATCTTTTTTGGAAGTTTACAGTCCATTTGGTTGAAGGCTGCTCGGCATTTGGTTTTAGTTTTGCTGTTTTTCAGGAGAGAAATTGAGCTCCAGTCCTTCTATTCCGCCATCTTAATCCAAACTGGCACAGAGATCTTAAAACCCTTGGAATTACCTAAATGTTGGGTGTTTATAGTGTCTTTTGTTATGTCAATGAGGTGGTTTTTAGAGGTGGGGCTGGTTGCTTTTGAAGACAGCCAACCAGGTAATTAGAGGGTGGGAACTGTTAGTCCTAGCCCTGACCTTCAGGGAAGGGAGGGGTCTGGAGATTGGGTCCAATCACCAATGGGCAATGATGTAATCAATTACACACTTTTGTAATGAGGCCTCCATAAATTCCCAAAAGAATGGGATTGGGAGAGCTTTCAGCTTGGTGAACACATGGAGATTCAGGGCAATGGTACACCTTGAGAGGGTTTGGAAGCTCAGCACCCTATCTCCATTCTCTGCTCTGTCCATCTCCTCTTTTGGCTGTTCCTGAATTATATCCTTTTATAATAAACTGGTGGTCAAGTGCATAGGATGTTTCTTTGAGTTTTGTGAGCTGCCCTAGCAAATTAAATGCAAAGTGGTCATAGGTCAGCAGCACAAGTGATAGCTTGGGCTTGTAACTGGTGTGTGGGGTGAGGGGGAGTCTTGTAGAACTGAGTCCTCAATCTATGGAATCTGATGCTAATTCTGCATAGATAGTGTCAGAAGTGAGTTGGATTATAGAACCCAGAAGGTGTTCAAGAATATTTGGTGATGTAGGAAAACATAACCACACACACACACTGGAATTAGATTCCAGAACTTTAATCCAGTAGCCCATGAGATGCAACCTAACAACTGACTCTCTGAGGGAGAAAAGGCCGTAATATGTAACATTCGCTGATTTCCTTAGTGTATACCATCACCATGATCTATTTCAACTTAACAAGATAGTGTCATTGAATATGGAGTTGGGAAGGAATGGGTATTGACTCCAATGCACCAACCCCAGCATACAATGTAGAAAAATGTGAAAACTCAGGCACTGAGTATTCTGTTAAAAACAGCCCAACTATTACATACAAAACAAGCTACAAATATATCTTATACAACATAAGGAATACAGTAATATTTTATTATAGCTATAATAGAGTATAACTTTAAAAATTATGAACCACTATGTTGTACACCTGTGACAAATATTGTACATCAACTGCATTTCCATTTTAAAAAAGAGACAGCACATTAGTTTGAGCAAAATCTCAAGGTATTGCTTTCCTAGTATCCTCTCAGAGTAGGTATGTGTCAAAACCACTGAAAAATATTTCCATTTCATGAGAACAACATTAGCCCTCTTCATACACTGAATGTAATAGCAAATGATGCTACCTTCCTTAATAATTATATATGCGTGCATGTATTGTGTATACATACTAAGATATATGGTTGTTTGAAATTGCTATTTTCACATGTATACCTAAGGGAAGAAAGAATTTGAGGTGAACAAGACATTTTCTTTAAATTAGTTTTATTATGTGTCTTTTAGAAAGCAAAATCCTACCATCATTACTATAATAATAAAAACAGATGAGTAAAGATAGATACCCTTTTATTTTGGGAAGGTCATTATGAAGTTGCACTTGGAGTCTCAGGAAAAAGTAATTTGTAAGGAAAATTTCACAACCTCTTTCTATAAGTCATGTCTATTGGGAAGTCAACACACTATTTCCAAACACCGCATAGAAGTAGGTTTGAAAAAATGAGTGTAACAAAAAAGTATTGCACAACAGGTTTTGAATATTTTGCTCAGTATCTACACATTCATTGGTAGTACCTTATGGTCTCAATCACTCCTGACCCTCTTTGGAAAATCCAGAGCTAAAAATTGGGTAAGAAGTAAAGTATGATGTAGGCATTCTTGACTCAGCTCTCACAAACTATCTTAGGTTATTGTTTGTGGAAACAAGTAATCATATCGTTTTTCAGGTGGTTTTAGTTATGAAAAACTAGTGTGATTGGTAAGGCGGCAATTTAAAAATCCAAGTCCAAAATACATTAGATTTCAAGTTCTATCTTTTCAAAGTTTTGCTATAACCTAGGTTTTATATTTATCTAGGGAGAGAGAAAAAAACTCTCTGTAAGACAGTATGACGTGAAAGGGATCACTCAGTCATGGTTTGGGGAAGAAATAGAAAAAAGGAGAAGGAGAGGATGACATGAAAAATTGGGGAATATTCATTCCTACACTGTTTACATTTTAACATTTCATTAGTCACTTTGGGTACTCAGAATTTGGAACATGAAATATTTTGTCAAGACTGGAAAAAAAAGATATTTGGAGTTCCTGTTGTGGCTCAGTGGAAATGAATCTGACTAGCATCCATGAGGATGCAGGTTCCATCCCTGGCCCCACTCAGTGGGTTAAGGATTCGGTGTTGCCATGAGCTGTGGTGTAGATCGCAGATGCAGCTCAGATCTGGCATTACTGTGCCTGTGGCAGGTCAGCCCCTACAGCTCTGATGAGACCCCTAGCCTGGGAACCTCAGTATGCCACAGGTGTGGCCCTAAAAAGACAAAAAAAAAAAATTGTCATACAATTGACTATTTATTTCTCCTTACATTTATGTGTGGTACTAGAAGTTTCTGAATTTCCTGGAATTTATATTAAGAATTTTAGATCTTTCAGTAAAATTCTGAAATGCTAAAGCTTCTGATAACAAAACAAGCTCAAATTGTCAGTATCAGCCTAAACTATTTCAAAATTTCCATTTTGTTCAGAATGCTTTGTTTTCAAGTGTCAAACACACACTGCCTTTTTTTCTGTGAATATTTTAATCTTCTTACTTTTCTAAAATGAGCTCTAAACAAAATTTAGAGGAAGAGGCTTTGGTGAGGAAGAGCTAAGAAATATGACAGTTCAGTGCTATACAATTGCTTAATAGTAATATTTCTCTTATTAAGACATCAATATTGAATTCTTGCTAATGTTCAAGGATCCTTGCCTCGTTCTGTCAAACTACTCCATACTATTCTCATTACTTCTCAGAGCAACTCAATGAGATTTTAAAGTGGTGAACATTACTATTTTATTTCAGTAAGGGGAGAAACTGAGGCAACAAGAGTATAAGTGCATCACACAGTATATCAGGGGCAGGCCTGGGAGCAAAACCAATGTTTTTAATTTTCCTACTAAAAGTACACCCTTAAAAACTAAAGAAATTGCTTCATATCAAAAAAAGGAAAAATAGTATATTTAGTAGAACAATATCTTAATTGCTGGGTGTTATAAGACCTAACTAGTGTTTCTTAAAAATGTTCATTCATTGCTTATACTAATACATTTATTATTTATCAAATATGTAGAGAATTTCTAATGCTTTGATGTAGAGTAACTATAAAACAATAGATGATGAGAAAAAACATACATAGAAAGAACATATTATCTGGAGTTACTTAATCATTATAACTCAATTGATAAATTATCACTTTGTAAAATAGTAACATTATTTTTTCCAACTTCCCACAGACACATATATACTCACATCTAATCTCTTTGTTCAAATGCATTTTAAAATAAAATTTTATTTGTTATTAAATCTTATGGATAAGCAGAAAGACATATTCACAAACTGATCAACAGATAGTAGTAGATAAGCTTTGTAAGAGTTTCCAGTTAAGTGCAAAATGTAATCTCTGAAATGTGCAGTTTAGGTTTAACACTGTATGTGACAATCTTTCGGCAGACTCATCTTTTTTGTTTTGTTTTGTTTTTTGTCTTTTTGCCTTTTCTAGGGCCGCGCTTTTGACTATGGAGGTTCCCAGGCTAGGAGTCTAATCAGAGTTATAGCCACCGGCTTATGCCGCAGCTACAGCAATGTGGGATTAGAGCCACGTCTGCAACCTACACCACAGCTCAGGGCAATGCCGGATTCTCAACCCACTGAGCGAGGCCAGGGATTGATCCTGCAACCTCGTGTTTCCTAGTAGGATTCGTTAACCACTGAGCCACGATGGGAACTCCCTCTGCAGACTCAACTTAAAAGAGATGTTAAAGTATTGTGGACTTTTTGTTTAATAGAAGTTTCCTTGTTCTCCTGGTTATTGATAACATATGTATGATAAAAGAGTTCCCTTAAAATCTTTTTTTAGATAGTTAAACCCACCTGCAGTTTTCATATTTTCCAAAGCTGAAAGCCAAAATCCCCATAATTGATAAATGTGTAGACTTCAGAAATTTATTGTAGAAACTCTCCAACAATATACATATGCAATCCTTTTCAATTTGATTCTACTTTACTTATGCAAAACTCAATATTGTTTCTTTAAAACCTCCTGGTTTCATTTCCTCCTCCGTGAAAAGCAGTTACGCTTTATTTAATCAGCATTATTGAAACACGGTTACTTATTTGCTCTTGTTATTTTATTACGGGATTCTGTTTTTGGCATTCAAATAATTATGTTCTTAGAAGCTTAGCATTTTAAATTTTATCTAATATTTTATTATCTATGAATTTGGTAACATGATAGAATACATTTTTTAGTAGAATTTTAATATTATTTCTACAAATTGGGGTTGTATTTCCTTAGTTTTTATGGTGCCATCAGATATGAAGTCTTATTGAAATTTCATATTCACTTTTAATTATTCTTGTTTACTTGTTTAAAAATTAGAATTTCAGCTATATGCACACCTTTATTTCACTGGCTTTTTCTCGTTGCCACAGTGTTCTATTTTCTTTTGTTTAACCCCCACACACACATCTGAGATCTACCTTCCTGACACATTTTTAAGTTACAGTATTGTTAACAGCACAATATGGTACAACAGATCTCTAGAATGTTCTCATCTTGCATGACTGAAACTTTCTGCTCATTGAATACCAACTCCCCGTTTCCATTTCCCCCCAGTGGTTGCCATTTTGCCTCCTCTATTTCTCTATCTTTTATTTCTTAGCCTCCCATGGCTGTCTTATCCTTGTCTTCTCATATTGTGCACCACTCCTTATTTGTTCGGCATAAGTAGGAAAGCAAGACAATCATCACAGTGTGTAACTATTAATGCATAACTGGCTACAGAGTCTTCTTATGTACTGACACCCTCCCTCCCCATTCCTAATCCCTACTATTGTCATTATCAAGCTAAGCAGGATTTTACAAGTCCTATTTCTCCTGGATAATTTTAATGAAGATCGAGTTTGATGAGTGAGAACAAGAACCAGAAGGGTTGAAAATCTATGAATTGGCACTGACAAAAGCAATGAGAACCATATATCTAGAAACATCAGGAAAATGAGTCCAGAGAATCAAGAGCCAGTGTAGACCTGACAAAAGGTAGAACTTTAAAGATTTTTAGAGACATTTTTGCAATGGGAGTTGAAGATATTTTGTAATGTAAAAAAAAAAAAAATCAACTCCTCTAAAATGATTCAAGGGAGGCACATCAACAATTAAGTTGCTTCTATTTTGTTTTTGTTGATAAACTATTGCTTTTTGAATTTGAATAGTTATGTGTATTTGGCCAGGGTTTTTTTGGGGGATTTTATGCATAAGGTAATTTACTGTGTATCCAACACGTAGACATGAGCCAAAAACTGACTTTACAATGACCACCAAACTGTTATTAAACAAGGGTGAAAGTTGATTAAAAAAAATGACTTTAATGTTTCTTGTAATATCACAGCATTGTCAGAGGGAATTTCAGAAATTTGTCTGAATTACACTTTTGGAGGAAAAAGAGATAATCAGGAATGAATGGTATAAAAAGATAACTAAACATATGAAAGTTTCTAAATTAAGGAAATGAATACAATCCCTCACAAAACTGTAAAGTGGACTTTAGTTTTAACCCATTCTCAATGGACTCTTGTTTTCATAGAAGGTAGACTCCAGGTAGCTGTAAATAAATCAGTCAAATTCTTCTGTCCCTCATCCCTTCACAGAGAACTGAAACTGTGTTTACCTAGGTACTGTTGTAGGATGATAAACTAATTTCAACCCAAAGAAGGCTGTGCTGTGAGAAGGTTAAAAAAGGAAGAAGTGATGGGAAGGTAAAAAATATCAGAAAGTCAGTGGACATTTATACCTATTTCAGCTCTTTCTCATAAACTCACACATACACACATACACACACACATACACATGATTCATTAAATTGTGCAGTCAGTGAATCTGTAAAACTAAACTCATAGCTTTCCCTTCAGTTCTTGACAAGCCTTGTAAATTACCTACACATTATCTATCAACAACATTTTCCTTGATAACAAGTTTCCACTATTGTGTTGTTGTATTCAATATGCTCACGTCTAGGTAAAATGGACTACACCAAATATGACAACCATATTTCTAGGGACTCCCATTGTGGCACAGTGGATTAAGGATCTGGCATTGTGGCTTAGGTTGCAGCTATGGCTTGGATTTGATCCTTGAGCCAGAAATTTCTGTATGCCACGGGTATAGACAACAAAAGAAAGGAAAAAAAATGCATTTCCAGTTCCTCTGCTTCCCTGGTTATTTGATCAAGTATCTCCAAAAGAAGGGAAGGGCATATTTTTTTTGAAGTTCTTACTTTGCTAATAAAAGGGCTGGTTGCTGGTAGCACTGCTCATCTCCAGGTATTCCTATATTAAATATAGATAAGATGTTGTGATGTCTAGAGCTATAGCACTCATCTTGCAACCACAAGGTGATGAACATGAGGAATGCCAATGAGCTAATGATGGTCAAGTGGAAAGACAAAAATAATCTGTTCTGTTACTGTAAACCCAAGGCATATATAGCCTTCATCTAAGCCAGCATATGGTCTCTGAGGACTGGAGGCCTGAGATATGAGTATGAATATGAAGGTCATGCCGTTTGCATTATCATGATTAATAAATTCTTTCGTTGTGAGCTAGAGTCTTATGTTTTCTGCCAGCATCCACAAAACTGTGACAGACGAACTTGAAAGCAGGGTAAAATATCAGAAGTTTCAGAGTTCTTGACAATAATTACTATGCTTTAAAGTTTTCTTTATGTTGTTATCTATACATTTAATCCACTATTTCTGTTGCGTACTAGTTAATATTATATAAAAAAATTTGTACATGCCCCTTTATGGATTTGTGAGAGAGTAATTGTTTGTTTGGGGGAGTGTTATAAATCTAAGAGCAGGACAAGTATAAGTATATATATAGGCTTAATTTGTGTCCTAGCTCCAGATTGCTCCCCAGAAGGACTGTACCAATCTATACACCCACCAGCATTGAATGTACATATCACCTTCAGCATTTGGCATTATTCAGTTTTCCATTTTTTTTTTTTTTTGCCAATGCAAGTCATAAAGTTATATATCATTTTAGGCTCTAATTTACATTTCTCTTAATACTAATGATTTTGAGCATCTCTTTATCTTCTTCTTAGCTTTTTGGATTTCCTCTTTAAATTGCCTGGACATATATACACTTATTTTTTGCAAGCCCTAAAAGCACCACAATTTCATACTCTGCTGGAAACCACACTAACAATTATACTTTTCTGAACATACCCTCTATTTAATAATTCTGTTGAATGTACTTGATGCATTTCACCCTTTGTAAATGTAAATGTAAATGTAAATGTTACCCCTCACCTAAACAGGTTATTATTATTATTATTATTATTATTATTATTATTATTATTATTTGGTAATGCAATATCTTAGATTATACAAATATATGTTTTGATGTGATTATTAACTCCTAATAACAAGAACCATTCTTTATCCATAGAAAGAAAAAAAAAAGTATCATCTTCAATGGACATTGACTTGAGTGATAAGGAGGGATATTCTGTAACAAATTCTTGAGTTGAATCTCAAATCTCCTTTAGTTTAGGAGACTTCTGCAATAGCAGTCTTTACCTCTTGATAGAAGAACTTGGAAACCAGATAGAAATAGGATTCCCATAAACCATTCCCTTTTACTTACATATGGAATGCCTTTGCCATAGCAGAGACTCTGTCTCTTTAATAGCAAAAAAATAATCTAACAATGGGTACTTTCCTAGTATTATTCGTTGGAGCTAGTTTACTTTGAGAACTTCTCAGGCGGGGATACACCTCTTTCACCTTTCCCTCTGATGTCACATTGTTTGGTTTTGGAATGGATGGTTAAAAAAATAAAAGAATGTTATTATCAAGATTTTTTACTTCTTAGCTACAACCTTGTAGCAGTTCTCTCAAAAGCAATGCTGTCTGAGGGTTAGACTGTGCCATGAGACATACTGCTTATTTGTTTATAGAAGTTACTGAAATATTAAAGGTACATAAGGTTAAATACCAGAGCCCAGTATTGATTCCTCTAAATCAGAATGTTTTGCAATGATCTGGGTTCCATCTCCTATTTTCTTAAATCAAACTTGCACATTTATGTGTCAAAAGCAATGTTTCCATTTATCTATGGCTGTGCTTAGGTAGATGCTAGATGAGAGAAAAAAGAAGAATTGCAATCTGTGGTCTATACTGAAGGCACTGTGGACAGAAGCTGGGTATTCTGGTGGGGATGGTGAGAAGACCGGAGGGGATAGGGCAGGTATAATGATGTATATATTTTGCCCAGTGTTTAGAATATGTGTTGAAGAGTGGTTGGTAGAAGATAAATTTAGGCTATTATCTTATGTCAATATTACAGATAATGAAAAATAATGGAGGACCTGGGGAAGAAGTGCAAGATTTTGATCAGGAGGGTGATTTAACAAGAACTATATTTGAGAATCTCATTTTGGCAGTTTACTGCAGCATGAATTTATGTAGAGTAAATTAGGAAGCAAGGAGACCCTTTGGCAGATAGTAGTAGTTGTCCAGCTGGGAGGGCAGAAGTAGTGGTGGAACTGAGAATGGAAATAAAGTGATGACAGATGCTATGGAATTTGGAAATGCTCAGATGGAAGCAAAAGGAGAATTTATGATGACTTTTAGGTTTTAAGTCTCGTTTGCTGAGAATACAGTATCTATAAAAAAGAATCAGACAGAACTATTTTTATGGTTAAGTCTGATTTAGTATCAACAATGTTTATTCAGATATAGTATCTAAATATAAGTGCTTATCTGGCCTTTAAAGAGACGGGAATGAGTAAATATAATGGTTTAACTAGCTTTACAAATTAGATCAGTATTTATTTACAGTTGATAATTTGTGAGAAAAGATAAGTTTGTGGAAGAAAATGATAGAAAAGAAAAGGAACTCTTTGGGAAATGGCCTTAATTAGGAAGAAAATCATCTATTTGCCCCATCTTTTGATAAAAATGTGGTCTTATAAAGCCATATGTCACTGAACACTAAAGAAAAATTGTATTTACCAATAAACCGTTTTACTGGTCAAATTCAGTGAGATTTCACGGAAGATAGTTTAGTCGTAGAAACTAAAGAGTAGGACCTCTTTAGAGAAGGGATATCACACATTATTTTTACATGAGAAAAAGATATCAAATTATTGGCTTCAGAGTTCCATTGGAGTTCAGGAGTTAATGAACCCGACTAGTATCCGTGAGGCTGCAGGTTTGATCCCTGGCCTCACTCAGTGGGTTAAGGATCCAGTGTTGCCATGAGCCATGGTATAGGTCACAGTGTGGCTTGGATCCCACATTGCACTGGCTGTGGTGTTGGTTGGTGGCTACAGCTCCAATTGGACCCCTAGCCTGGGAACCTCCATATGCTACTGGTGCAGCCCAAAAAAGACAAAAATAAAAATTATTGGATTAGATTTGAAACAAATTTGATCAAAAATTGATATAGTCAAAACTAGAAATTAACCTCCCCCTTTGATTTTTGGATATTTGGTGAACTCTATTACATTAAGGAGTAGCTGTGTGTTTAGAGGGGACTGGGTTACTTAGCAATTATAGCAGAATGTGTTCTTCAGCAATCTGATATCTTTTCATCTAGGGCCAGTCATCTGATGCAGTTTCACAAAGAACAAGGCTATTTGGCACTCAGAGTGAATATCCCAAGGCCAAAAGTTGGTTCTACTCATTTAATCAACAAATATATTCTAATTAAAGGCTATATACCAATTACTTTTAGGGACAATAGGCAGTAATTTGCAGACTTTTGTTCTTGGAAATACTGCCTGCCTAACTTACTGAAACTTCAGATTTACAGTATAAATGTTATTTTTTGATCCAGAAAATTTTAAGTTGTAAGCCAGAGTGGTACCCACATCTACATTTTTAGTGTGCATTCCTGGATGATTCTGATACAAGTTTTAAAAAGAAAGCACTGATTTAAGAGCATGAAAGCAAATAAGGCCCAGGCTCTGTTTATAGTACCTAATATAGGGAACAAACAGGTAAACTATAAGCATTACAGAATGTGATTCTTTAGAAATATGTATAAAGAAGTATATAAATTGTGTAGAAATACATACACTCTAAAGCAGTAAGGAAAAAAAGGGTATTAGCAATTATATTCAGTGAAATAACAGAAGTGACTTACTCATTTCTCTTTTATGTGTGTATCTACCACGATGATCAAAGTGAATGATATTCTAAGCAAAGTGAACAGTGTGACCAAAAACATGGAAATATAAATTGCTATAGTGTATTAGCGATTCACTAAAAACCCATTTCATGCCTTTAATTTGAATTGTGGTAAAAGCTGAGAGATGTCATTTTAAGAAGTTTGATTCATGCCATCTGCATGGGAAGCAATAGAAGGACAGGAGGCCAAGTAGTGGTATTATCAGGGCTGTATTTCAGAAAGCTCACTGGCAGTAGAGTGGAGGAAGGGGCGCTAGAAGGCAGTTAGGAGACTTGGGTAAAGTGTGAGGTAATATAGAAAAGAAGCCATTGTAGTGTGAAAATACTTGAATGCTACTGTTCAGTGCTTGCTAATAACCAACACCAAGTCCTCAGAACCTCTATGTCTACTAAATGATAGCAGATATTTACCTTAAGAAGTTTGCAAATTTCCCGTAGTGGCGCAGCAGAGGTGAATGTGACTAGTATCCATAAGGATGCAGGTTTGGTCCCTGGCCTCGCTCAGTGGGTTAGGGATCTGGTGTTGCCATACCCTGCGGTATAGGTCACAGACATGGCTCGGATCTTGTGGCTGTGGTGTAGGCTGGCAGCCGTAGCTCCAATTCAACCCCTAGCCTGGGAATTTCCATGTGCTGTGGGTATGGCCCAAAAATCAAAAAAAAAAAAAAAAAAGAATTTTGATTAGGAAAATGTTTTTCAAAGGAAATATGTGTTTCAAACAGCAGCTTCCCAGTAAAACCCAGAACCATAAAATTTAAAACAAAAAATAGCTGGAGTTGTTCTCCTTCCAGTGGGTATGGTAGGAGGGAAAGGAAGCCTCCTTCTCCATGGACTTCTGTGATTTCACTAAATATATACACATATATGTGAATATTCCACATAAAAGGTAAGGTTAAAAAAAAGGCAAAAGTAAGAATATTGTTAATAGGTTTTATGGAACTTAGACATTTCAATTTTTAGATCAACTTATTTTTACATTTAAAAATGGACTAGGAGTTCCCACTGTGGAGATGTGTAAATGAATCCAACTGGGAACCTTGAGGTGTGGGTTCGATCCCTGGCCTTGCTCAGTTTGTTAAGGATCTGGCATTGCTGTGAGCTGTGGTATAGATTGTAGACACAGCTCAGATCCTGTGTTGCTGGTGGCTGTGGCCAGCAGCTGTAACTCGGATTTGACCCCTAGCCTGGGAACCTCAGTAAATCATGGCTCTGGTCCTAAAAAGCAAAAAAAAAAGAAGGACTAAATTGTGAATAAAATATTCTGTGTATCTCGTCTTTATTATATTTAATAAATATGGATTTCACTAACTCCAGTCTTGAAAACAAATCACTACTATTTTCTTTTAAGCCTTAGTCTTTTTCGTCTTTCTGTGTAGCACTTTATAATAATAGCCTAATCATTCTCAACTCCTTTGGTATTTATTGCAAGGACATTAATTCTGATGGGCTCATTTAGTATTAATGTGGATGTCATAAGTACTTCAGTAGGAATAGGATTTCTACTGAAATTCAGCATTAATTAGCCAGGTCATTACTTCAAAGTGTTACTCTTTTCTTTCAGAACAGCTGCACTTCAGCATACTCCTTCCTGCAACGTACATCACGTCTCTTTCTGTTAGAAGGGGCACTTCTAAGTACTTGAATCTATTGAGAAAAAGTTGTAGAAGTGAACAGGATACAATAGACAAGGTGTGGTAATTACTAGACAACTGATTAATAGAGAGCTGGTGTTTTAATTGAGCTTCCATGGTCCCTACAATAGCTTGGATGGAATAAAGAACTTGATTGTGCTTTACATTTCTCTGGAGAATAAAGAAACAATAGCATTAAATAAAAGGTTCAAATAAGTCCATCAGTTTTTATGGGAAAAAAAATACACATCTAAAACCATAGCGTTTGGTGTATTAATCAGGCCCTATCTTGATTAGAAATACTTATATATTCATAACTAAAGGTATTTTTAATGATAAAAGTATGCTTTTGAATTTTAGTATTTATCTGAAGACATATACATTGCATCTTACTTCATTATGATTCTATTGCATTATTCTAACATGGTTTTTATAGTTTAGAATAGTTTTTGTGTGCATCTATGTTGCCAAGGTCAACCTATTATTCACTAAAATAACTAAGTTTAAGGTCTTAACCATTTTACAGGCTCTCTACCACATTAGATATCATTATGAAAAGGATTGAGTTGATAAAAGAGAAAATTATTTTAGGAGTTCCCTTCGTGGCTCAGTGATTAACGAATCCAACTAAGAACCATGTGGTTGCGGGTTCGATCCCTGGCCTTGCTCAGTGGGTTAAGGATCTGGCGTTGCCGTGAGCTGTGGTGTACGTTGCAGACGCGGCTGGGATCCCGCGTTGCTGTGGCTGTGTCATTGGCCGGCAGCTACATACAGCTCCTGTTAGACCCCTAGCCTAGGAACCTCCATATGCCACGGGTGTGGCTCTACATAAAAAAGGCAAAAAGACCAAAAAAAAATATTATTTTAGACTTGTATAAATGGAGGAGAAAATTCACTTTTTCCTCCAGTAACCTCTCAGTAACATCCTCTAAGCATATAGCAAATGTCTTTTTAAAAATTCTGAATTTTGGAGTTCCCTTCGTGGCTCAGTGGTTAACGAATCCAACTAAGAACCATGAAGTTGCGGGTTCGATCCCTGGCCTTGCTCAGTGGGTTAAGGATCCGGCGTTGCCTGTGAGCTGTGGTGTAGGTTGCAGACACGGCTCGGATCCCGCGTTGCTGTGGCTGTGGCGAAGGCCGGCAGCTACAGCTCCTGTTAGACCCCTAGCCTGGGAACCTCCATATGCCGCGGGTGCGGCTCCACATAAAGGCAAAAAGACAATCAATCAATCAATCAATCAATAAATAAATAAATAAATAAAAATTCTGAATTTTATTCAAAGCAAGGGCCACTTTTTCACTGTCTTCTAAGAATACCATTTAGATTTTTCTTTTTTGTCTTTTTGCCTTTTATCTAGAGCCGTACCCACGGCATATGGAGGTTCCCAGGCTAGGGATCTAACAGGAGCTGTAGCTGCCGGCCTTCGCCACAGCCACAGCAACGCGGGACCCAAGCCGCGTCTGCAACCTATACCGCAGTTCATGGCAATGCCGGATCCTTAACCCACTGAGCAAGGCCAGGGATCAAACCCGCAACCTCATGGTTCCTAGTCGGATTCGTTAACCACTGAGCCATGACGGGAACTCCAGAGTTTACAGTTTTAATTTTAAAATAGTTTGGGGTATTCCTTTTATAAAATCATTTACTTCAAGCCAACTTTTCGAGTTTTCTATGACCTATCGATGCCCGTGATTAAAGGAACTTATCAATTCTAACCAATTACTCCTCTCAAGCTATAAAACTATCAAAACAGATTTCTAAATCAAATCAACTAAAGAAAGGCTAAATATAAAAAGAAACAAGGCTAAATAATATAAAAAATAAGTGAAAACATAAATTTCCAATGTCAAAAGTGAAAAGAATATCACTATAGATCTTATACACATTAAAATGTAATAATATTATATTATGAACAGTTTTATATGTGTATAAGATATGACAAATTCACAGTAATACATTTCATCATTTATAAAATGGAAAACACCTTCTAACAACGATTCAAGGAGAAGCAGTCCTATGTAATGAAGTCTTTCAAAAAGTTAAGTGATAAATGACCAGCTTGACACATGCTTCTGGATAATAGGAAAAGAGTGAAAGTGAAAACTTTTCAGCTTATATGACAAATCCAAAGCCAAAATAAGAACATCATAGGAATAGAAAGGTATAGAAAAACCTCTCGTGAAATTTTGAACAAAACACTAGCAAATTGAATCCATTAATGGAGAAAAATTAAAAATATATAAATCCAAGTAGAGGTTCATATAAGCATACAAAATGGCTTAACATTCAACTGTAATTAATATAATTAGCAACATTAATGAAATAAAGGAGAAAACCATTTGATCATCTTGAACAAAGAATTTGATAAAGTTCAGGTATATGAAAATAGTTCAGCAAATTAGGAACAGAATGAAATTTTGTAAACCTAATGGTCAATATCTACTTCTTTTTTTTTAATGGTCACACCCACAGCATTTGGAATTTCCCATGCCAGGGGCTGAATCTGAGCCAGAGCTCTAGTAATGCTGGATCCTTAACCACCTTACCAGGCCGGGTATTGAACCCTGCCTCTGCAGTGACCCAATCCATTGAAGTTGGATTTTTAACCCCTTGCACCACAGCAGGAATTCCCAGTATCAACTTCTGAATAATTATTTCCTTTTTGAATTTGGGTATCTTCTATTACCACTCCTACTCGACACTATACTCACAATTCTAATTAGCACAATTAGAAAAGAAAATGAGTAAAAAGTTATTAATGGGAAAAATGTTCAGAGATGATCTAATTGTATAGAAAATACCAATATACAGAAAAACCGCTGGATTTATTAAGTATTAAGCATACTGACCAATATTAAAATAGCGTATTTATGTAACGTAAATAAGTTGAAAATTAAATATTAAAAAGATGCCACATAAAATTAAAGTCCTTCAAATTCCAATGAATAAATCTAACAAAATATGTGTAAGACCTCTACAATAAAAAATGAATATTATTTAAAGAAACTAAATAACTAAATATATACAGAAATACACAAAACACATGGATTGAAAGGCTCAAAACAGTAAAGGTGTTGAGTAAAATTTCCCTTATCAATCTGTAGTTTCAAAACAGTCCCAGAAGGTGAATCACAAATCACAAGGCTTTTTCCTTGGGTGTTGAAAACTAATGCTCAGTTGCAGTTCAAAATTGCTTGGAACCAATTACTGTTTTCTTTTTTTCATTTTCTCCCCTTTCAAATAAGAATTCCTGTAACTATAAACCTATGCCTATCTCACCTGTGTGTTTTGGGGATGAGATAGCTTATTTCTTGTTTCATAGGTTCATAGATGAAGGAAAATTTTACCCCAGTCTCTTTACTCAGAGACTCACCATGATAACATTTGATGTTGTTCTGTTTATTTGATTTACGTGATAACATTTGATATACTTCTATTTATTTTTCTTTTGTTGCTTTTGCTTTTGGTGTCACACTCACCAAATCATCATCAAGACCAGTGCCAAGGAGTGTACCTGCTATGTTATCTTCTAGGAATTTTACAATTTCAAGTTTTATATTCAAAACATTAGTCCATTTAGAGTTGGTTTTTGTGTATGATGTTAAGATGGTGGTCTACTGTCATCTTGTTTTACGTGACTATTTTCCCAGCACCATTTATTGAAGAGACAATGCTTTCCCCACTGTATATACTTGGCTCTTTTGTTGAAAATGAATTACTCATATACGCATAGGTTTATTTCTGTGTTTTCTGTTCTGTTCCATTTGTCCTTGTGTCTGTTTTTATGGCAATATCATACTCTTTTTATTATTATAGCTTTGAAATATAAATTAAAATCAGAAAATATGATGCCTCTAGCTTTGTTCTTCTTTCTCAAGATTGCTTTGGTTATTGGAAACTTGTGGTTTCATACAAATTTTTGGACTGTTCTATTTCTGTGAAAAATGCCGTTGGTATTTTGACAGGAATTTCATTGAATCTGTAGATTGCTTTGGATAGTATGGATATGTTTACAATATTGATTCTTCTAGTCCACAAGGATGGAATATTTTTACACTCAATTGTGTTTTCTTCAATTTCTTTCATCAATGTTTTACAGTTTTCATGGTAGAGATCTCTGTGGTTAAATTTAGTCTTACATATTTTATTCTTTTTGTTGCTTTTGTAAATGGAATTATTTCCTTAATATCTATACCTAGTAGTTTGTTATTAATATATAGAAATGCAATTGATTTTTGTATATCAACTTTGTTTCCTATACCTTTTCTGAGTTTATTTGTTAGAACCAAACAGTTCTGTGGTGGAGTCTTTAGGGTTTTCTATATATGAAATTTATTTTACTTCTTCCTTTCCAAAGGGATTTCTTTTTTCTTTTTCTTGCCTAATTGCTCTGGTATGATTTCCAACTTCTATGTTGAATACCAGTGGCAAGAGTGTATACTCATCTTATTCCTGATCATAAAGTAAATTTTTTACCTTTTCACTATTGAGTATGATGTCAGCTATGGGCTTGTCATCTCTAGCCCTTTTTTATTAGGTATATTTTTTATCCTTTCATCATGACAGGATTTTGAATTTTGTCAATTTTTTTCTCCACTTATTGATATGCTCATATGATTTTTAGTCTCCATTTTGTTAATTTGCTGTATCATATTGATTGATTTGAAACGTTGATCTTGAAACATCACTAGAATAACTCCCACTGGATTATTGTGTATGATCTTTTTAATGTATTGTTGAATTTGGTTAGGAAATATTTTGTTGAGGTTTTTTGCATCTATTTTCATTAGTCCTATAATTTGCTTATAGTACCCTTCTCTATTTCTGGTTTAAGGGAAATTCTGACCTTACAAAATTAATTAGAAGTGTTCCAATTTTTGAAAGAGATTGGGAAGGATAAATATCAATTCTTCATTAAATATTTGGTAAGTTTCATCTAGTCTGGGACTTTGTTGGTATGTGTTTGATTACTGATTCAATCTCTTCACTAGGAATTGGTCTGTTTAGAACTTAATTTATTCATGAGTCAGTCTTGGTAGAAACATACAGTTTTTATGAATTTAATTTTTCTAGATTGTTCAATTTATTGAAAAATAATTTTCCAAAGTAGTCTCCCAGGATACTTTTTATTTCTGTAGTATTAGTTATAATGCCTCCTTTATCATTTCTAATTTCATTTATTTGAATCATCCTATTTTTCCTTTGGTAAATATAGTGAAAAATTTATCTATGCAATTTACTTTTGAAAAAGTGGTTTTAATTATTTTTAGTTTTTAATTGTCTAGTTATTCTCTATTTCATTTATTTCCACTCTGATTATTATTGTTTTAGGCTTATTTTGCATGCCCTTTTCTAGTTCCTTGAGGTGTAAATTTATATTATTTATTTGAGACCTTTTGTTTTTCCTAAAATAATCATTTATCACTACAAATTTCCCTCTTAGGGCAACTTTTGCTGTAGTAGTCCTAAAAATATAAAATCTTAAAGTTTAAGCTGATAAAATATTAAAGTTTTAATATTAAGTTTAAAAATAAAAATTTTAATAATTTAAAAAACAAAATATTTTATTAAATAAATAAAAAATAAATTAATTTTTAACAGTTTAAGCTGATAGTGTCTTAACTGTGAATGCATACAAAAGCTCAAACTTTTTAGAGTCCCCCAACCAGATTTTGTTTTCAATGTCACAGTTTACTCATTTTTTTCATTGTTTATCCATTAAGAAAATATTATTGTTATAGTCATTATTAATACTTTTGTCTTCTAACCTTCACCAAAGTTATAAGTGGCTTACTCACCAATATTATAGTGTTAGAGTATTTTGAATTTAACTGTATACTTACTTTACCAGTGAGTTTTATGTTTCATACATTTTTTCTGTTACTGATTAGCATTCTTTCATTTCAGTTTGATGAACTCCCTTTACATTTCTTAAAGACAGTCTAGTGATGATTCACTCCTCCATCTTTCATTTGTCTGCAGAATTCTTCAATTCTGAAGAAGAGTTTTGTTGGGTAGAGTATTCTTGATTTTCAATTTCTTTTTTTTTTTCTTTCAGCACTTTGAAAATTTCATTCCACTCTCTTGTGTTCTGTAAAGTTTTTTCTTGAAACATCTGCTTATACTCTTATAAGGGTTCTTTTGTATGTAACAATTTACTTTTTTCTCACAGCTTTTAAGATTTCTTCCTTGACTTTAACTTTTGATAATTTAATTATAATGTATCTCAGCATGGATCTATTTGTATACATCTTATTTGGAACTTGTTAGACTTCTTGGATCTGTACTTCTGTTTCATCCCCTCCCCAGGTGGAAAAGTATCTACTATTATTTCTTTGAAAAAGTTTTTTGTCCCATTTCTCTCTTTTTTTTTTTCCTTCTGGAATCCTTACAATCATGTATCAATCTTCTTGTTAGTCTGATATGTCCCTTAAACTACTGCAACTCTTTTTCATTATTTTTGCCTCTCTGACTGGATGAATTCCCCTGCTGTGTCTCAAATTCATTGATACTATCTTGTGCTTGGTTTAGTCTGTTTTAAAACACCTCTTTTGGATTTTTCATTTGCGTTATTAAATTATTCATCTCTGTGATTTCTTTTTGATACTTTTCTTAATAGTTTCTGTCTTTGGAGACATTCACGCTTTGTTCATGCATTGTTTTCCTGCCCTCAGAAAGGATCTTTATAACTGTTATTTTGAACTACCTATCTAGTAAGTTGCTTATGTCTTTTTTTATTATGATTTACTTCTGGAGATATGTTGTATACTTTTTGTTTAGAACATATTCTTCTGTTTCTTCATTTTTCTGTGTTTATTCCTGCACATTAAATAAGATAATCACCTCTCCCAGACTTGTGTAGAAGATTCAATCTGGCTAAACTCTGGTGATGTCTCAAATCTTTTTGACTCTCCAAGGCACCTTCTTTGTTCTTAGTTGCTCCCAATAGTTGACGATGTGCTGATACCCATCAGTGCCCCTGAAGAGAGGATTCTAGTCAACAACTAGACGCAAGCTCATTAGAAGACAGGCCCTATGCAGCAGCTTGGCAAATATGTAGCTAAGCCTCTTCCAATAATAAGTGAGAGTTGAGTATTTTTGCCTGTTCCCTCTGTACTGAACCCAGATGAACAACCATGGATGGGTACTTTGACACCTGCTTAAAAGCCACTCTTTGTTTTCTGTAGTCCTGTGGGACTTATGAAGGCAAACTTTATTGGCTACCAGAGTTAGATGATTTGGAGCACCATTTCTCAGATGGTACTCCAAACCTGGAGCACCAGATATGCATACAACCTATTTCCAGTGGGGTACTAGTGACTTAGAAATTCTATTATGTGTGTATTGGATAGCTTTATTGTGTTTTCATACTTTTTCTTCTTTTTTGCTCCTTTGGATAATTTCGTATGACTTGTATTCCAGTTCACCGATTCTTTCTTCTTCCTGATCAAATCTATATTGAATCCTTATAATAAATATTTCAGCTATTATATTCTTTATCTCCAAAATTTGTCACTTTTATATTGTTAATTTCTTTGCTATAATTATCTTTTTATTCATATGTCATTTTTCTGATCTAGTCGAATACTTTATGATGGCTATTTTGACTTCTTTGTCATGTAATTTATATACCTCCATTTCTTTATAGTAATCTGGAGATTAATTATTTCCTTTGATTGGATCATGCTTTCTTGTTTCTTCTTCTTTTTTTTTTTGTTAACTTTTCACATACTACTTTTGTGTATTTGAGGAGAACCCAACTTTCCCAGCCTTTATGGAGAGGATTTGACAGGAAAAATCCTTAACCAATCAGCCTAACTCAAGATTCTGGGCCTCTCAAACCTTTTATATTGATATATGTTCTCTGGACTTGTGCATATATATTCCTAATTCGAGGATTTACCCATTGGTTATGTTGGTCAGAAGCTTATAATAGCTTGCTCCCTCTGAGTGTCTGTCTACTGTACAACAATTCCTCTGAAACACTAACATGCCACCCAGATCTTTTTTGTTCTCAGAAGCCCCTACTCATCTAGAGTATGCTGCCTCTTAACAGCATACTGAGTCAAGCACGAGAGAAACAAGCTTCTTGAGAATGTCCCCCAAAAGTCGGAATGTTTCTATACCCTCCCCTTCTCTCCCTCCTAAGGGAGAATCCTAAAGTTACATGTTTTCTCTCAATTTTATAAGGCCATGCCAGAAACAGCAAGCCACCCACTTCTTTGCTTTGTTCTCAGCAACCCCCATGCAGTCCAACTACTTCTGTTTAGTTAATACTCCTAGTGAGATCATGCAGAAATCTATCCCTTAAGCAGTGATCCAAATGACTAGGATGTTGAACTTATGCTCCACTCTTTTCCTCTGAGGAAAAATTCATGGGCCAGGGCATTCTCTCTTGAAACTGAGATTACTGGCTTGGGGAAAAGCTAATGCAATTAAATTGAAATTGCTTTTCTTACCATTCCATGTGGTGATTCTCATCTTTTGTCTGACTGAGGTAATGAACTAACTAACAGGATTCTGGAATTTGCATATGATCATCATTACTCATGAGTATTTTTATTCATGAATAAGAGTATCATTGTTAAATGTGTTTCTGTGAGGGAACAAGGGCTAGGATTTCTATTCTACTATTTTAATAATGTCATTCTCAAATTTATGTTGTCTTAAGTCATAAGTTTGTGGTACTTTGTTACAGCATCAATAAAAATTAATACCTGGAAGATTTAATATACTAGATATGAATACAGATATGATCATGAAGACAATCAGAATAAAACAATAAATTTAAGAACAAAGCAATAAATAGAGAATCCAGAAATAGACAATACATAGCCATCTGACATATGTGTTGTTGTACTAAATTGGGGAAAAGAAAATGATCTCAATGAATTATGTAAGATAAAAGAAATATCCATATGGAAAAATATTTTGATCCCTACTTTTCACTATACACAAAAATCAATTCCAAATTTATTGTATATATATATATAATAAATAAAAATATATTTATAAATAAATATGAAAGGTAAAACAGTTAAGATTACAGAAAGAGACATTAGAAATAAATTTTTTGATCTGGAAATAGGCAAATATTTCTTAAGCAAGAAACTGCTCAATATAATTGATAATTGATAATGAAACTCTGTTAAAATAGAAAACCTCTGTTCATTAAAGACCATCATTAAGGTGATGAAAAGGCATCTTACCAAATGGCAGAAGATATTTTCCACATATATAACAAAGGAGGAATAATCTATTAGAGCATCTAAAATTCCATAAGAAAAATGCAGCCAACACAATTTTTACAATAGGCAAAATATTTGAATAAACATTTCACAAAAGATGATATGCAAAAGTCCACTAATATGAGTTGTCCAACTTTTTAGTAGTTTTCAGAGAAATTCAAGCTAAAATCAGAATGAGATTAGTTAAAATGCAAAAGATAAAAAATACCAATATAAAATATAAGTGAGGATGTAGAAACTTATGCAGCACTAGTGGGATATGAAATATTATAACCACTTCAGAAAGCTATTTGGCAATATCTATTAAAATTGAAAATAGGGAGTTCCCATTTTGGCTCAGTAGTAATGAACCCAACTAGTGGCCATGAGGATGTGGGTCCAATCCCTGGCCTCTCTCAGCGGGTTAAGGATCTGGTGTTTCCATGAGCTGTGGTGCAGGTTGCAGACACATCTTAGATCCTGCATTGCTTTGGCTGTGGTGTAGGTCAGCAGCTGCTGTTCCAATTTGACCCCTCGCCTGGGAACTTCCATATGCCATGGGTGCAGCCCTAAAAGGAAAAAAAAAAAGCAAAACTGAAAATATATTTATCCTATGACTCAACAGTTCCACTCCAATATATATGCCCCACAAAATCACATTCATATGTTCTTCCAAAGATATATTTTGACATCTTCCTGCCTGCACTATTCCCAGAAAATATTTTCTTTCTTTAACCCTGATGATGGCATGTCATGAATGAGACATGCTCGTTACTGTGAGACTTAGCATTAATAAAAAGTAAAAAAACTAGCAGGCAAACATGAGGGATATAACATGAGAAAGACATTGTTATAAATTATCGATATGTGGAGTTTGTTACCACAGCCTAATCCTATAAATACATTACTAGTAATAATAGTAGTAGCATTACTCTCTATTATTATTATACTTATTATTGTGCTGTAAGTATTTGTAACAATGAGTTGTCAAAGAGAAAACATCAAAAGGAAGTGGTAAGTGGGTTTGAACTAATTGAAAAATCTCATTTATTTAGGCGGACAATCAAAAATCAGAAAGCATTTACTAAAGAAAACTGCAGGTGCTTGATATTTAGGTGACCTTAGTTAAATAAAAGCCTTTGTTATAATCGCCTGTTTAATTTAAAGTGGAAATCAAATCCAAATTTGATCTTAAATATTTTGATTGTGCATATCTAGAGAACTCATTTATCTTTAAAAATGTGTTTTTCTTTAGAAATGCACACTTGAATTTTCAAGTGTCATTAAAATAATTTTTATATAAAAATAGAATGGAAAGGGGATTAATACTACTTAGTGATATCTCTTTCTAACAGGAGTCCTTGGTTGTTGGGATATAACAAAACAAGTTTTTAAAATTATGTATGTATATCAGTGTTGATTATTGCCGAATAATTTAAGTAAATCAAAAATTCTGTGGTACTTTCGGGATAAGTTTCAGGCAGCTCTAAGAAAAGAGATATTACAAATGAGTTCTTGACAAGAGTGTGATATTAAATTTCTTAAAATTAGAGAAAACATACAGATTAAGAAGTTTTAAAAGGCAGGAAATGATTCATCTGAACATAATGTAGTAGAACACAAAATCAATGGCAAAAGTATAAGCAAAACAAGTCAGCCACTTAAATTTTTTTAAATACTTTCAAAGAATTACTGATTTAACAGAAAAATCAAAGCTGCAAAATAGAATAGTTGGACAATAGAATTACCAGAAGCTCACTTATCTTAAAAGTTTTCTAATATGTAAAACCAGAGAGTCAAAGACATAAATTATTAGTGTAAAAATTGTCACATTATGCATTCCAGTTTCTTTGCAATTTTACCTGGATTCATATTTTTTTCTTGGATTTCTGCCTAGCCTTTTCACATTTGGAACTGTTTAAGAAGGCAGAATGTTAATGGGATTAGCTCGTTAAATAGTACAATGTTATTTTTGTATAGGCTTTTGCTGGATTGCCATTCATAACATCCTTCTCAGAATTTTGTAAACTGAAAAAAACATTAAGGAATTTTATTTTTTTAGGAATTAAACATTGCTGTTTTCACAAAACACCTGCTGTATAGTTTTCATGTCAAATATCACATGTATATACACATCGAATATATATACATATATAATAAAACATTTAATATTTTCTTAAATTAAGTATGCAATTCCTTTTCCTTCTTATTGGTAAGGTCTCTTGATTTTATAGTCAGCATTAATGAGGAAAGAACAAATGAAAAGAGAGTGAGGGAAACACTATTCAGAATTAATGCTTATTATTATTTTTTCTTTCCTTTGCAAAATATGAGAGCTTGTTGTAAAGATCAAGGAGTATGCCAGGGATCTCAGAGACAAGGATATCTCCTAGCCTTGGAAATGAGCTGAAAGCTGTAACTTGATGCCTCTCTCTGCCAATCACCTCTGTTCTTTCTTTCCTTTTTTTGAGGCTTTAGATTTTTAAACATATTTTTATGTTCACAAAAAAATTAAGAGGAAGTTGGAGTTCCCTTTGTACCTCAGCGGTAAACAAACCTGATGCAGGTTCGAAGCTCAGCTTCACTCAGTAGTTAAGGATCTGGTGTTGCCCTGAGCTGTGGTGTGGGTTGCGGAAGCATCTCAGATCACATATTGCTGTGGCTTCAGCATAGGATGGCAGGATAGCAGCTGTAGCCTGGAAATTGCCATATGCTGCTGGTGCGGCACTAAAAACCAAAAAAAAAAAAAAAAGTTTTTTAAGAGGGAGTTACATATATTTCCCAAATGCCCCTTGGCCCCCCACAGAGTCCACCATTATAACATCACTTACCAGATTGTACATTTTTGCCAAGACCTTATGTTGATACATCATAATTCCCCAGAGCCTATAGTTTACATTAGGTTTCACTCTTGGTGTTACATATTCTATGGGGTTAGAGCAAGTGTATAGTGACATGAACGCATCACTGTAATATTACATAAAATATTTTCACTGCCCTAGAAATCCTCTGTGCTCTGTCTATCAGTCCCCCCTCACTCCCTCCCTGAAAAATATTGATCTTTTTATTATCTCCATATCTTTGCCTTTTCCAGAATTTCATGTAGTTGAAATCATACAGTAAGTAGCCTTTACAGATTGACTTTTTTCACTTAGTAATATGTTTTCAGATTCTTCCATGACTTCTCATGGATTGATAGCTCAATTTTTTGAGCATTGAATAATATTACATTGTCCAAAGGTAATACAGTTTTCCACTCACCTACTAGTAGTAGAATATTAGAGTTTTCTAACCAAGTAGAATATCTTGGTTACTTCCAAGTTTTGGAAATTATAAATGAAACTACTATAAACATCTGTGTGCATTTTTTTTCATGGAGCATGATTGTGGATCATATGATAAGACTATGTTTAATTTTATGAGAAACCACCAAATTGTTTTCCAAATAGTCTGTTTTTGAATTCCCATCCTCAATTAATGAGAATTCCTGTTGCTGTATATTCCAGCATTTGGTGTTGTTATTATTCTTGGTTTTGGCCATTCTAACAGGTGTGTAATGATGTCTGATTTCAATTTGCATTACATATTATCCAGAAATATTATTTGTTATCTTTATATTATTTTGATGATGTGTCTGTGAGGACTCGGGCCATTTTAAAATTGTTTTCTGGAGTTCCTGTCATGGCTCAGCAGAAATGAATCTGACTAGTATCCATTAACGATGCAGGTTTGATCCCTGGCCTTGCTCAGTGGGTTAAGGATCTGGTGTTTCTGTGAGCTGGGGTGTAGTTCACAGATGCGGCTTGTATCTGGCATTGCTATGGCTATGGCTGTGGCATAGGCTAGCAGCTACAGCTATGATTCAAGCACTAGCCCGGGAACCTCCATATGACGTTGGTGAGGCCCTAAAATAAATGCATAAATACGATTGTTTTTGTATTTTTTGTTTGTTTGTTTGTTTGTTTGTTTTTGCCTTTTTGCCTTTTTACGTAGAGCCGCACCCACAGCATGTGGAGGTTCCCAGGCTAGGGGTCTCATTTCTCAATGAGCAGAAGTTTTTGATTTTAATGAAGTCCAGTTTATCAGTGTTTTATTTCATGAATCATACCTAAAAAGGCACGACCATATCCATAATCACCTAGGGTTCCTTCTGTTATCATCTAGGAGTTTTTCATGTTACATTTAGATCTATGGTCCATTCTGAGTTAATTTTTGTGAAGGATGTATGTGAATATTCTGTTTTTCCAGCACTGTTTGTTGAAAATCTCATCTTTGCTCAGTTGTTTTACCTTTGCTCCTTTGTCAAAGATCTGTGACTATATTTATGAGAGTTTATTCATAAATAGAACAAAACTTATTATGTTCTATTGATCTATTAATCTGTTTGTCTGTACTTTTGCTAATACCTTTGCCTTGATTACTCCAATTCTATAGTAAGTCTGGAAGTCAGGTATCATCCAGTTTACCAGCTTTGTTTTTTTCCTTCAATATTGTTTTGGCTATTCTGGGTCATTTGCCTCTTCATACAAACTTTAGAATCAGTTTTTTTGAGGTACACAAAATAAGTTGCTGAGATTTTGATTGTTTTACTTTTTAACTAAATGCATAGTCCATTGTGCTTTCCCCTGAAAATGCTTTTTTGAGCTCCTCTCAGATTTGGTTTAATGGAAAGGATATTGCCTTAACTGACAATTATTGGTCTGCATTTGGTACTTCACTTTTCTGAAACAAAAGTTATGAAGACCAGAGTGTACACTCCCGGGTTATCATCAGCAGTAAGAAGTTTGTATCATGATGAGAAGAGTAGCAACATGTAGGGTTTCTTTAAACCAATTAGTTTTTATAAAAGGAAATAAAAGTATCATGTTTATACATTTGCCATCTTCATTAATAGATATTAAATTGTTTTGTTTTATTCATTAGATTTAAAAATTAAAATTACATGTTGAACAGGCAAAATATTAATAATTAAACCACATTAAGAGAAATTTCTTAATAAATCTGACTTTTTAAAAGGTTTAATAGAGTACTGAAGCAGTCTCAAATTCTTATGGGACAAATGATGGCCTTTGAGAGATTAATAAGAATTGTCTACTTCTGTAACTAATACTGTGTAAAAACGACACCTAGAAAGTATTTTCTGAACTCCACAGAGAAGCATATGCTAAATGTTGGACAGTACCTATCTGCCCATCTGTCTCTGCAAAATGGCATCTTTAGAGGCCTTGGCTTGTGCCAGAAAGCCCACAGTTCAGCTGCTGAATGCTTAACTGAGAATGTTTGTAGAGCTATTGACCTAAAATCCGTTTATCAGAACAAATCCCTGAAGAATTGTGGGTTTGGGGGTTTTTTTTTGGTATATTTAGTTGTAAAATCTTTTAATTGTCAGAAATAACAGAGACTACAGAAAAAACACTTGAATATTTACCATTCAGAATTAACAAATGATGTTTTTGCTTCAGAAGGAGTAGTTTAAAAAAGATTCACACAAAAGTAAAGATCTTTTGGAATTCCTATCATGGTGCAGTGAGTTAAGAATCTGACTGCAGTGACTCATTTGTGTTGCTTTGAAGGCGCGGGTTTGATCCAAGATGCAGTGGGTTAAAGGATCCAGCATTGCCACAGCTATGTGGTGTAGGTGGAGCTGTAGCTTGAATTCAGTCCCAGGCCCGGGAACTTTATACACCATTGAAATAAAAATAAAATAAAAATAAAATAAAAATAAAATTAAAGTTAAAAAAATAAATAAAATAAAATAAAAATAAATACATTCATACATACATACCTTTTAAAAATTCCTATTTCTATTTCCCATCTACTCTTCTTTTACAGGTAAAGAATTATCAATTCACTGTATTTTTCTTGCTCATGTTTTTATATCACTATACATCTATGAATCATGAATAATATATAACATTACTTAATGTGTTCTTAAACTTTTTCACAAGTGCTATCATACTGAATTATCTAGGACAGACATAAGAAGACAGCTTCTGTTGTGTGGAGTGAATATTTGTAACTTATATGGAAGATCTACAAGGTTCTTCAGAATTTTATATCTGCAGAAATACTACCAGGTTAGACTGAAAGAACCAAGGAAGACATAAAATAAATAAAAGGTGTAGGATTCTCCAAATTCTAGTGGCAAGAAATAAACTAATGAAACTACTTAGCTGCAAAACCTGCTACCTTTTTATTAAAAAAGGTAATGCAAAATCCAGAGCCATGAGCCAGAGAGCAAAAATGAAAACTGTATCTCTGGGTCTTAGAACCTAACAGAACTTATGTGGCTGAATACTAGAATTGTTTGAGATCAGTACTACCATTTTCCCTTCCATTTCCTGCTATTTTGAATTGATACATTAACTCTTATTCTATACCTGTCTGACCATAGCATTTTGACAGCATATTACATGTTTCTTTAGTCCCATGTGTCTATAGATGGAGAGGAACTATGTTCTGGGATGAATTATACCAATACTCATCCATACCTAATTTAGATAACTTAGATAACGAAATCTTGGACTTTTGAGATAAGATTTCACTGAGGTTATTGGACTCTCACTTGATCACATAGTGGGTTGGGGACCTTGGAATGGAAATAATTTTATTTGGAATTGATGATAACCATTATGAGTCAGAAGTTGGCCTATATGATAGGCAGTATAGAGAGGCCCAACAATGTCCATGTCCTGTTCCTTAGAACCTATGAGTATGTTACCATGCAGGGAAAAAAGGATTTTGCAATTCTGATTACAATTAAGGATTCTGAGGTGATGAAGCTATCCTGGATTATTCAGATGGGCATAATCTAATCACAAAGTACTTAAAACTGGAAAACATTTCCTAGATGTAGTCAGAGATGCAATGACAGAAGGCTAAAGAGTGAGTCATAAGATAGTGGTGTGAGAATGGTTCCATGTCCTGTCTCTGGTTCTGAGATGTGGGGGTTATGTGCAAAAATCAGCACAACAGGAGCTAATGGCAGCCCCCAGACTGCCAGACAGCAAGAAAATAGATATCTCAGTCTTACAACCACAAGGAGCTGAATTTTGTCAATACTTAAATGGCTAAGAAAAAAATTTCCCCTAGAGCTTACAGGAAGGACAAGACCTAATACCATATTGATCATAGCCTGAGATGTATGTCAGATTCCTGACTAAAGAACTATAACCTCATAAGTCCATCTTATTTAAACTACTAAGTTTTTAGTAACTTTTTATGGCATCATAGAAAACCCAAATAGTGTAGACAACTAAATATTTTATTTTTAGGTCTATCTATGTCTATATTCCCAGATAAAATCTATTCATTTTAATTGATACACCGTATTTTGCCATACAAATAAATCATATTTGATCCATTTCTGTCCTAATGTATATGAATATTTATATTGTTTCCTGTTTTTCTGTGTAACAAACAACATAAGAATAAGAAAATTTTCCTTTATTTCTGGTAATACTCAATGCAAAATTTTCTAAACCAGTTCCAGAGAAATAAAAGTATTGAGTAAATAATGTACATTTTAAACTTTGATATTTCCAGTGCCTTCCAGAGTTGTTATGCCAATTTTAACTTATGGTGATTATTGATGTATTTGGTCCCTCCCTTATTATTTTCCTACTTTTTGTTGACTTGATCCAGTTTTCATTTTCCCACTCGACCCTCTCCACCTGCAGAATTTTTGCATTTGACATCCAGTGATTTAGGGTTCCTCATAAATTTTAGCATGCTTATGGATTTAGCAAAATATCTTTGTTTTTACCCTAAATTCTTATGGAATAGCACAAGGAGATTAGTTCACTTTAATTAATTAATTAATTAATTAATTTATTTATTTATCTCTCTTTTTAGGGCCGCACCATTGGCATATGGAGTTTCCCAGGCTAGGGGTCAAATCAGAGCGGCAGCTGCCGGCCTATGCCACAGCCAGAGCAACACTAGATGCAAGCTGTGTCAAGAACTACACCACAGCTCACAGCAACACTGGATCCTTAACCCACTGAGCAAGGGATCAAACCCACATCCTCATGGATAAAATTTGGGTTCATTAACTGCTGAGCCATGATGGGAACACCTAGTTCACTTTAAATTTGCCTTTCCATCCTATTTTTCCTATAATTTAATTTCAATTTAATTTTTATTCTAAGTACCACATTTGTCACTATTAAGAATTTTTAAATTAATTCTTGTGTGCCAGCATTTTATAATTTATTTGTTAATCACTAATGGTTGCATAAAACTACATTTTTGTGTTCAATTACCTTCCCCCTAAAGTACATCCTTTGATTATTATTTTCTAAGGGGTGGTCTGCAAATAATTCATTTGAAATGGACATATCTTTTAACTCTTTACTTTAAAGGTATTATTCACTGTCTTCTGGCTTTTATTTTTCCTAATGAGAATTCTAGTTATTATTTTTCTACATGAAATCTTATGTTTTGGAAGTTTTTTCAAATTTGTGAGATCTTACAAGTATGCCATTATGTATTATAACTCTGATTAGGACTTGAATGGATTTATCAACTGAAAAAAAATACACAGCCTAAAAGCTGAGAATTACATTTTATTGAGTGGATTTTCTGAGGAATTAAACTTGGAAGATAGACTCTCACATCACTATGAGGGACCACTCTAAAGAACTAAAGGAGAATCCAGGATATATAGGAGTTTTGCAATAAAATTAAAAGAAGTTAGCACATCAAAATATTACTATTAGAGAAAACCAGGCATGTCAAGTTAATGAATTTGGTGCTTTTCTATGTACGAGAAGATGGAAGATTCTGAGGTCACTGAAATCATTCCTTTGAAAGGCACCTTAACCACTTAGGGACAGTATCATGGTTTTCTCCATCCTGAATCCCCTCCCAGCATACATTTAGGGTTGGCTGCAGTGGCTACTGGTTTGACAGCTGCAAATTCCTTTGTTTGCTGATATGTGGGCACCGTTTTTCATCCACAGTGCTTCCCCTTGGTCATAAATTCAACCAACATTTGGTAGGCATTTCACAATTTTGTTCCATGGTGCTAGGAAGGCTCATTCCTAGAGGAGGTGAAGATTCTATTCATGGCCCACTGAAGGTGCTGATCTTTTTTGGATCAGGCCCTGTTGATAATCTAGCTCTGCTTCTTTACCATTATTTTACTTTCTCCTTACAAAATACCTATTAACATGAAGGATCTTCCCATTAAATATAGCATGTTAAATTTACCCTTTATATTTCACATCTCTATTTTTTTCTCATTGCATTTTAGCTGATTTCATCCAATCTGTACTTAAATTCTTAAATTTTCAGCTGCTCTATTCTATTCAACACTTCCATAGTATTCACTTTTGTGTTTTTAATGTAATTATATTAGTCCAAAGGTATTTCTATTATTCATTTCTAGAGTTTCTTTTTCTTTTAAATAAATTGTCCTACTCCTTTTTTTTTTTTTTTTTCACTGATCTTAGGTTAAGACGTGGTTTCTGTTGCCTATTATCAAGAGTAGAAAGCTGAATACCTCTGCCCATTGATCTTGGTATCAGTCACCAAGAAAATACCACAGAGTCAAGTACTGGATGGAATGACACTTAACTCACATAGAAAAGAGACATAACAAGATTGGATTCAGTTCTGTGTGTCAGCAGGTCCTGTGGCCAGCAGGTGCTTCCTGGGCCTGTGCCCCTCTTGTGCTACAGCAGAAGAACCCGCCTCCCCTCCACAGGAGACAGATATGGTAGTGAGCGTGGCCAGGTGCCATATGATACACATCCTTAAGCAGGACAAAGGAGTACACATTGAGTCTGAAATGGAAAGATATTCCCAGATAAGGTAACAAGCCCACTGGAGGCTCTAAGGGCTCTATCTCTTGGTAAGGAAATATTCCAGGAACAAGGTCCACTCTTATGAGGCCAGGAGGGTGTTGAAAAACTATACTCATGATACTGCCTTTCTCAACTTCTTATACTGTCTGTTCCTTCTTTTTCCTCTTTGATAATTTTAAATACACTTACTTCATTGAAAGTTGCTTTATCTAGCAACTTTCATTTTTTCTCGTGGTTTATAAAATGACAGTCTATTTGCCATGAAACTCATTTTCCATAGAGTCCTATGTTGTGGAATTATCTTGTGAGGTATGTTTGTAGGTGACTCTGCCTAACTCTCTCTCTCTCTCTTTTTAAAACTGATGCCAAACTTGATTTTAATTTAAAATATATTTCTGAATCAAGCTTGTAAAGTAATGCATGTCCCATGCATATGAATCCTAATGTGGCTGAATTTCTATTATTTTTATCACCAGACCCTAGGTGAATGGAAAAGTTCTTGGCTGCTTCCAAAGGCTGATGGTTAGAGCCTAGGGCCTGAACCCATTCTAGAAGTAAATGTTAGAGCCTCAGACTCACCATTAAAGTTTATATCTGATTCATATATTACTGATTCTTTCAGATGCATTCCCTGTTTGTTCTTCTAATTTTGGATTTCCTTTTTATTTCTGGAACTTTATATTTCACTTTCTTTAAGTTTAGCTATGCTTCTAATGTATTATTTATATGTACCAGGTTTAAAGTTTGGGTTTCTGAGTTCAGATTGACCCATTATGTTCTTTACTTTAAAGATCTATCTTTAATATATATCCTTGGTAAAATATGGTAAGTCACCAGTTGTGAGCTTGTTTTTCATATGTTCTTGTTTTTCCCTGTAGACAATGATGAAAAAGAAGAGACTATTTTTAAAACAGTAGGCTATCTGTTCACCCCTTTCAAATTGCTTATTTAAAAGAGAAGCTGATTCTGGTATCTCATCACCCTGAATTGCTGGTGCCCATCTAGGTAGATGTGCCACATGGCAAGAAACCAAAAATACTGGTACTGTTGCTGGTATTCATGAAAGGTGATGGGGTATTTTAGTCTGGATTACAGTTAAATATTCCCATGAAGAATATTTTGTGTGCACGATCATGGGGAAAACAATTACTAGTTCCAGCGTCAAATATGAAATGACTATAGGGTCTGGAAGTAAAGGAGAGTGGACAGAATAATTTTTGGTAGCGGTGTAAACCATTTGTACTAGGCTATTGCAGGGTTAAAAGAAATACAAAAAAGCGTTTTTCTGATTTTGCCTCCTTGTACATATTGCAAGACCTCCAACCATTTCTCCCCAGCTATTATGTAGATTTCTTATGCAGTGACTTACAATGCGTCATTGAACTGTTCCCCTTGATGGCCACATGGCTACTAGCATTTCCATCTGCTCTTTTTTGGTCTAACTGTGATGCTGTCTCCTCATGCTTCTGGTGCTAAAATCACCAGTGCCACAAAGGCCCACTGAAGGCACACAAGTCAGCCGACACAGAATATTTCCCTCTGGTTTTCTCCTATTCCAGATACAGGGTGAGCCCAGCTTTTAGCATAGCCTGTTACATCTCTTCTGTGCTCTAACCTACTCCAGGAGTATCCTATTGATAGATAGGAAAAAAAAATACTTTTCAAAAGTTTCTCTCAACAACAAGAATAACACAACTAATTTTTTTATTAAGTTCATATATAAGTACTGGGCATAGAAATACATTACTTGTATTATCACATCCAAACAGAGCTGATGTAGCTACTATTATTATCTGTGTTTTGCATTTAAAGAAAGATTAAAATAAACATTTTGAAGAACTTTCTCAAGTGAACTCAGCCAGTGAGTAGTAAATCCGAGATTGAAAATCATATCTGCCCAAAAGCAGACCACAAACTCTTAAACAATATACCATTTTATGTACTTTAAAAGCAATTTTTGAAAACTTATTTGTGTTGCTGCTGTGCTAATGTTTTATGTACTGCGCTGCATTTTTTTCCCTTGGTAGTAAATTTTAAAAAATAGAAACTATTTAATTATAATCCTAATTTAGAAATTCAACTCAATTTGACACAGTAAGTTACCCATGATCACACACAGTTTGTAGCAAAAAGTGATTTAAATCAAAGTCTGTCAGGCACTTGTAGTCTCAACCATTATTTTGTTATACATTCTCCAAAATAATACTTACTGTCTTGAATTCCTAATGATTTGCAGAATTTAAAATCAGTCATTTGCATTATCATTCGTATTTTATTTCAGACTCCTCTTCCAAGACTGAAACTGACAGAAAAGCTGTGGTGCTATATCTAATATCTATCTTCCTTGTCTACACTGATTCTAAATTTTTTTTTAGCTACACCTGGGCCAGGGATTAAACCTGCACCACAGCAGTGACGCAAGCCTCTGCAATGACAATGCCAGGTCCTTAACCTACTGTGTCACAAGAGAACTCCCTTATCCTAAGTTCTTGAGCTTAAATTTTTATCCTTGACAAATTTTCCAAGGAATAAATTAATTATGCCAAAAATGAATATAAAATAAATCCCCACTATGCTGAGCATTAAAATCCAGGGATGACCACACTTTGGGTTCAATCTTGGAAACTTCAGGAAAGAAAACATAAAATTATTCTTTGGAGCATAATGCTTGAACATAGAAGCAGAAGTTAGATGTTTGCTTTAAGACATTTATTAACTTCATAGCAAAAACACTGAAAGTATTTCATATACTTTATTTTCCTTTTGAAACAATAGAACTTTTCTTAATGTTCATTATATTTGCCTCTTTATATACCAGCTCAGACTATGATGTCATTTGTATGTTTCATTTCAGTTGGCTTAAACTCTTGGAAATAAATTGGGAGAACTAATTTTTTTTCTGTGGCTCGATATAGGCATATAAAATGGTTATTCATTTGAAGATATGTTGATTTGAAATGGATTTTATTTTTAATGCTACTTTTCACCTATATCAATACATATGTTGTCTAAAAAATGTAAAGGGATGTTTACTAAGTCAAAGGATTTCCACTAAGTCCAAAGTATTATTTCTCAAATGTAATTAAAATCAAGTAACAGTTGAAGATGTTTTTTCTGCACTACTCTGCAATAAAGCACAAAAAAAAATCCCTGGAGGAAGTTATAAATGTTTCCAACAAACAAAATGAAGAGAAACATTAGTCAGTTTCAAGCCTCATTTACTCAATGATGGGCGGTAACCATGTCATAAATCACTAAGTACCTTTTGTCATATGATCTTTCATGCCATGGTCCTTTCAATAATCTCTTTTCTTTAACTAACATGGGAATATTTGAAAAATAAATATTTTTAAGAGCCCAAGAACATGAAATATGAACAATGTATTATAATAATGAACAGTTCTAAAAAACAATCCAAGGCAGTTGGCAGCTGCAGGTCAAAAATGTCACTTATTAATGACACGATAAAGCCATCTTTATAAAGAAAAATCTGAAAGAAATGCATATTTAGTAACTAATAAAAATGTGTTGCAATGCCATAAGAGATAATTTCAGTATTTCCAAAATGAAATACACCTTCATTTTGACTAAACAATGTATCACAATTGCTCAGCAAATTAACTGCATATGCATCACATCGTACCTTAAGGATCTAATATTCAGGATGGAAATAAGACATTTTAATGGAAGTATAAGGTTATGAACAATAGTTTATACTTCAAACCTAAACCATGTAATGAGAAAACATATTTTAAATAGCCTGTCCCCATTTATATGCTATATTTGAAATTATAAATCATATACAATGTATTTAAATCTTAGATTCATTACTCATTTTAAAATGTTACTTCCTTTTATTAATGGGAAACACTGTTTAAAAGCCAAAGGCATTGCTAAGAGAAAATGGCATGTCTGGAAAAATCATAAATAATACAAAGCACTTTACATGGTAAGTCTACCAGAAATGCAAAATAATTACACACAAGTAGTGTTTAATGAACACTATATATTTGAACATTCTGTTGATACTTTGAAATTTTTTGTGAAAATTCTGTCATTTTATGACTCAATATTGATTCGAATTAAAAAATGCTTGCAGTTATTGCTTGGGTTATCAAAAATATATCAACACATTTATATATTTTTCAGTTTAAATATAAACATAATGTGTGTGTTTCCTACATAATTCTTGGTTATATTTTTCCCCTTCACTTTAACAGTAGAGACTCTCATTCTCTTACTGGTTTGGTTACACAGAATATATCCCCCAATGTGGGGTTTACAAGTGCAGAAAAGAATGAAAATTTGGCTCCTTTGAAGATGTCACAAAAGTAATACCTTTAATAGCAAAAGGAGGTTTTAGCCTTTCTGAATGTCTTTGGCAGAGTCTATTGCAATGGGTTTTATACATTGGTAGCATTGAATTCAGAGAACAAAATGACTGCTTTTGTAGGAAATATTCATTTGTACTTTTCTTCTATCTTCTGAGGATAGAGTGAAAAAAAAAAGAAATGCTATAGAAACTAACCTTTGGTCTTTGCTAAATGTGGATGAATTTTTTTTCCTTCTGTATAACCAGTTTTCTCAAGCACAATCTAAAAATGTGGATTGCTTAAAAATAATTTCAACCCCTATTTTTTGTTATAACAAATGTTTAAAATTTCCTTTCTTTTTTTTTACAAATAGCTTACATAGGACTCACTCTCTAATATAGCAAGCCATTTACAATTTCCCTGATGCAGTAGAAAATAAAATTGGCACAAAAATTACAATTTTACAAAACAAATATTTTATATTAACATCACATTTTCTTTATTAGACTTGTAAAAGATAATGTTGGTAGTGGAATAAATGTTTTCCAACAGTTACATCAAGGACCTAATTAAAGTTTTAATTTGCAAAATAAAATGTATATTCATAGTAGTAGTGTGTTCACACTACTAGTAAGTGCTCTAGAAAATAAAATGAAGAACACTTAAAAAATCCAATGAAAGTAAATTGTTGTTTTTACCTGACTACTCCTAAGTAATTGATAAATTAGAAAATAAGAGTTGAATACATCATTGTACCCATTTATAATTACCACCGTCAATGTCATCATCATCAACCAAAACCAAAACAATTTACTTAAATGAAGTTACTTGGTTGTCATTTGTAAGAAAATCGTTCAAGTGCCTTTGGAAGTGGATAATTTGGAGTTTACATTCCTACTCTGATTCTTGAGCTATTTTTTTATTTTATTTTTTAATTAATTTTTTTCATTTATGATGATTTTTATTTTTTCCACTATACCTGGTTGACAGTGTTCTGTTAGTTTTCTACTGTACAGCAAGGTGATCCAGTTACACATATATGTATATATTATTTTTTCTCATATTATAATGCTTCATCATAAGTGACTAGACATAGTTCCCAGTGCTATACAGCAGAATCTCATTGCTTATCCATTCCAAAGGCAATACTCTGCATCTATTAACCACACATTCCCAATCTATCCCACTCCCTCCCCCTCCCCCTTGGCAACCACAAATCTGTTCTCAATGTCCATGATTTTCTATTCTGTGGAAAGGTTCATTTGTGCCTTATTTTAGATTCCAGATATAAGCGATATCTTATGGTGTTTGTCTTTTTCTTTCAACTTACTTCACTCAGTATGAGAGTCTTTAGTTCCAACCATGTTGCTGCAAATGACATTATTTTGTTCTTTTTATGTGTGAGTAGTATTCCATTGTGTATATATACCACATCTTCCTAATCCAATCTTCTGTCAGAGGACATTTGGGTTGTTTCCATGTCTTGGCTATTGTGAATAGCGCTGCAGTGAACATGTGGGTGAATATGTCTTTTTCAAAGAAAGTTTTGTCCAGATATAGGCCCAAGAGTGGTATTGCTGGGCCATATGATAGTTCTAGGAATAGTTTTCTAAGGTACCTCCATACCGTTTTCCATAGTGGTTGTAACAGCTTACATTCCCACCAACAGTGCAGGAGGGTTCCCTTTTCTCCACATCCACTCCAGCATTTGTTATTTGTGGACTTATTGATGATGGCCATTCTGACTGGTGTGAGGTGGTATCTTGTGGTAGTTTTGATTTGCATTTCTCTAACAATCAGTGATGTGAGCATATTTCATGTGCTTGTTGGCTATTTGTATGTCTTCTTTGGAGAAATGTCTATACAGGTCTTTTGCCCATTTTTCAATTTGGTTGTTGGCATTTTTGCTGTTGAGTTGTATAACCTAATTGTATATTTTAGAGATTAAGCCCTTGTCAGTTGCATAATTTGAAACTATTTTCTCCCATTCTGTAAGTTGTCTTTTTGCTTTTGTTAATGGTTTCCTTTGCTGTGCAAAAGCTTGCCACTGTGATTAGGTCCCATTGGTTTATTTTTGCTTTTATATCTGTTGCTTTGGGAGACTGACCTGAGAAAACATTCGTAAGGTTGATGTCAGAGAATGTTTTGCATGTGTTCTCTTCTAGGAGTTTGATGGTGTTTTGTCTTACATTCAAGTCTTTAATCCATTTTGAGTTTATTTTTGTGCATGGCAAGAGGGTGTGTTCCAGTTTCATTGATTTGCATGCAGCTGTCCAGTTTTCCAGCAACGCTTGCTGAAAAGACTGTCTTTTTCCCATTTTAAATTCTTGCCTCCTTTGTTGAAGATTAATTGACCATAGGTGTCTGGGTTTATTTCTGGGTTCTCTATTTTGTTCCATTGGTCTCTATGTATGTTTTGGTACCAGTTCCACACTGTTTTGATTACTGTGACTTTGTAATACTTCCAGAAATCTGGGAGAGTCATGCCCCCTGATTGTGTTTTGTTTTTTTTTTCTCAGGATTGCTTTAGCAATTCTGGGTCTTTTGTGGTTCTATATACATTTTTGGATTGTTTGTTCTAGTTCTGTGAAAAATGTCATAGGTAACTTGATAAGGACTGCATTGAATCTATAGATTGCTTTTGGTAGTATGGACATTTTTACGATATTAATTTTTGCAACCCAGGAGCATGGAATACCTTTCCATTTCTTTGAATCCTCTTTAATTTCCTTGATTAATGTTGTATAGTTTTCACCTCCTTGCTTAGGTTTATTCCCAGGTATTTAATTTTGGGGGGTGCAATTATTATTGTGTTTTCTATTCCTTTTCTAATGTTTCATTGTTAGTATACAGAAATGTGACTGATTTCTGAATGCTAAACTTATATACTGCTACTTTGCTGAATTCGTTGATCAGTTCAAGCAGTTTTTGGGTTGAGTCATTAGAGTTTTCTATATATAGTATCATGTCATATACTACAGTGACAATTTTACCTCTTCTCTTCAAATTTGGATAACTTTTATTTCCTTTGTCTGATTGCTGTGGCTAGGACTTCCAATAATATGTTGAATAACAGTGGTGAGAGTGGGCATCCTTGTCTTGTTCCAGATTTAAGTGGGAAGGCTTTGAGCTTTTCTCCATTGAGTATCTTATTGGCTGTGGGTTTGTCATGAATGTCTTTTATTATGTTAAGGAATGTTCCCTCTGTACCCACTTTGGTAAGAGTTTTGATCATGAATGGATGTTGGATTTTGTAACATGCTTTTTCTGAATCTGTTGAGATGATCATGTGGTTTTCGCCTTTTCTTTTGTTAATGTGGTGTGCGATAATGATTGATTTGCGGATGTTGAACCATCCGTGTGAACCTGAGATGAATCCCAACTGGTCCTGGTATATGATCTTTTTTATATGTTGTTGGATTTGGTTGGCTAAAATTTTGTTGAGAATTTTTACATCTATATTCATCAAAGTTATTGGCCTATAGTTTTCTTTTTGGTGGTATCTTTGCCTGGTTTTGGTATTAGGGTGATGGTGGCATCATAGAATGTCTTTGGGAGTGTTCTTCTTCAACCTTTTGGAAAATTTAAGGATGATGGGTATAAGTTCCTCTTTGTGTGTTTGGTAGAATTTGCCTGTGAATCCATCTGGTCCTAGACTTTTATTTGTAAGGAGTGTTTTTATGGCATATTCAATTTCATTTCTAGTGATTGGTATGTTTAGTTGATCTATTTCTTCTTGATTCAGTTTTGGCAGGGTGTAAGTCTCTAGAAAGTTGTCCATTTCTTCTATTTTGTCAAATTTGTTGGCATGCAATTATTCATAGTATTCTCTTATGTTTTTTTTTTTTTGTATTTCTGCAGTATCTATTGTGATTTCTCCTTTTTCATTTCTTATTTTGTTTATTTGGGTTTTTTCTCTCCTCTTCTTGATGAGTCCTGCCAGAGGTTTGTCAATTTTGTTTACCTTTTCAAAGAACCAGATCTTGGTTTTATTGATTTTTTTCTATTGTTTTTTTGAATCTCTATTTTATTGATTTCCTTTGTGATTTTTATGATTTCCTTCCTTCTGTTGACTTTAGATTTTGTTTGTTCTTCTTTTTCTAAATTTGTTTAGGTGATGGGTTAAGCTGTTGATATGAGATTTTTCTTCTTTTTCGAGGAAGGCCTGTATTGCTATGAATTTCCTTCTGAGCTCTGCTTTTGTGGAATCCCATAGGTTTTGAGTGGTTGTGTCTTCATTATCATTTGTCTTGAGGTATTTTTAAATTTATTTCTTGATTTCCTCATTTTCCCATTGGTTTTTTAGTAGCATGTTTTTTAGTCTCCATGTAGTTAGTTTTTCTCATTTCTTTTCCTGTGGTTGATTTCTAGTTTCATGCCTTTGTGGTCAGAGAAGGTACCTGAAATAATTTCTATACTTTTAAATTTGTTGAGGTTAGCTTTGTGCCCCAGTATGTGATTGATCCTTGAGAATGTTCCATGTGCACTTGAGAAGAATGTACTTTCTGATTTTTTTTTGGATGTAATGTCCTGAAAATGTTAAGTCTATTTTTTCTATTGTGTCGTTTAGGATCTCTGTTGCCTTACTGATTTTCTAGAGGATCTGTCCATTGATGTGAGTGGGGTGTTAAGATCTCCTACTATGATTGTATTCCCATTAATATATCATTTTATGTCTGTTAGTATTTGTTGTAGGCATCTGGGTGCTCCTATATTAGTGGCATACATATTGATGATCGTAATATCCTTTTCTTGAATGGACCCTTTTACCAGTAAATAGCGTCCTTCTTTGTCTTTCTTTACAGCCTTCATTTTAAAGTCTATGTTGTCTGATATGAGTATTGCAACTTCTGCTTTCTGTCTTTGTCCATTGGCATGAAATATCTTTTTCCATCCCCTCACTTTCAATTTATATGTGTCCTATGCCCTAGGGTGAGTCTCTTGTAGACAGCAGATTGAAGGTTTTTTCTTTTCTATCCAGTCTGCTACTCTGTGTCTTTTGATTGGGGCATTCAGTCCATTGACATTTAAGGTAATTATTGATAGATATGTGTTCATTGCCATTTTAAACCTTGTTTTCCAGTTGATTCTATGTTTCTCTTCCTTTTTTTTTTTTTTTTTTGGTTGAGTGGCTTCAATTTATTTTACACTTGAGTACTTTTCTTTTCAGGTTTTGTGACTGTAATGTTCGGTTTTGATTTGTGTTTGCCCTGTTTTTTAAGTATGTTAACCCCTTCCTCTGTCTGCTTGCTTTAGCCTGTTAGTCATATAGACTTTAACACATTATTAAAAAAAATTTATATTTTCTTACTTTCCTTCCCCACATTCTATGATTTTGAAGTCTTTTTCTTTTTTTTTTAACATCTTCGTGCTTAGATATGTATGGTGGCTTATTTAACTGATTGCTTTCCAGTTGTGGTTTCCTCCATCATTTCTTCTTACTTCTTTTTATTTACTTATTTAGACAAGCCCTTTCTAAAGAAATATTTCTTTTAGAATGGGTTTGCTATTGCTGTCCTGTTTTAGCTTTTGTTTGTTGGAGAAATTCTTTATTTCCCCTTCTATTTTAAATGATATTCTTGCTGCATAGAGCATTCTAGGTTGCAATTTTTTTTTCCTTTCAGAATTTTAAATATATCTTGCCACACCTTCTGGCCTATAGTGTTTCTGTAGAGAAATAGCTGATAACCTCATAGGGGTTCCCTTATAATTAACACTTTTCTTTTCTCTTGCTGCCTTTACAATCCTCTCTTTATCTTTAAATTTTGTCATTTTTATTGTAATATGCCTTGGTGTGGGCCTATTTGGGTTCAACTTGTTTGGGGCCCTGTATGCTACTTGTATCTTGTTATTAGTTTCTTTTAGATTTGGAAATTTTTCAGACATAATTTCTTCAAATATATTTTCAATCCCCATTTCTTTTTCTTCTCCTTCTGGAATTCCTATTATGCGTAGATTGGCCCACTTTATATTATCCCATAGATCTCATATTGCTTTCATGTTTTTTCATTTGTTTTTCTGTCTGCTGTCCTGATTGGGTGATTGCCATCACTGTATCTTCCAAGTCACTAATTTGTTCCTCTGCATTATTCATTCTGCTATTTAGTGATTTTAGCTTAATTTGCATATCTGCAAATGAATTTTCTTGTTTTTCTCTGTTCCTCCTTATATTTTCTAGTTCCTTACTAAAGGAATCTGCCTTACTGTTCATATTTGCTCTTAATTCCTTGATATTCAGCCTTAATTCCTTCAGTATTTCCACTACCTCCCTTTTAAACTCAGTGTCTGTCAGACTGCAGAGGTCTGTTTCATTGTTTGCTGCTTCATGTGCATTCTGTTCCTTTAACTGGGAATGGTTTCTGAGCTTCTTCATCTTGCTTATGTTTTTCTTTTTATGTGAGTTTAGAGAAGTTTCTGTGTAGTCTTGGAGAGCTACTTCTATGCAAGTATTGTGGGGGGTTACTATTTATTTTTGGTGTAAGAATTTGAATGTTTGCTGTCTCTGTCTTCACTGTGAGTGGGTTATTATTATCGAAGGATACTGAGTGTGCTTCCAGGGAGAAGGAGGCAATGGGTAAGGATAGTAGTCAGTGCCTGTTTGCTGTGCTCTTAACAGCAGCAAGGACCTGCAGGAAGGTGGTGCAGGCTACTCCTAGTTGCAGGGCCCTGGGAAGTGGTAATGAGCCTAGGCAGATTTACAAGGTCCCCAGAGCATTTGGCAGTGGCAGCAGCAAGGTGTGTGAGTTCCCAGGAGAGTGAGGAGCCACAACAGGTAGTGCCCAATTGCAGTGCCCTCCTCTGAGGTGATTGGAGCTGCAAGTGGTGCCTGTTCAGGGACCCCTAGTGGCAGTAGGCCGTGCTCACCTCTGGAGTCAGTGATAACTGGGGTGGTTTGCCCCTGCCACCTGCACACCATTCAAGAAACACCCCGTTTCACTTAGCCCACACAGGAGGTGCTGTACAGGCTGTTCCTAGTTGCAGGATCCTGGGAAGTTACAGAGATCAAACATGTGGGCACTGCCCAGAGCATTTGGCAGTGGCAGCAACAGGGCCGATGTGTTCCCATGGGTGCAAGAGCAACAACAGGTGGTGTTCGTTCACAATGCCCTCCTCTGTGGTACCCTTGAAGTGACTGGGGCTGCAAGTGATGCCTGTTCACGTACTTCTAGTGGTGGCAGGCCACCCTCACCTCTGGAGTCAGAGATGACTGTGGTGGTTTGCCTCTGCCATCTGCAGACCATGCAAGAAGCACCCCGTCTCACTTAGCCCACGCAGGAGGTGCCGCACCAGCTTCTTCTAGTTGTAGGGTCTTGGGAGAGGACAGTGATCAAGCATCTGAGTGCTTCCCAGAGTGCTTGGCAGTGGCAGCTGCAGGGCAGGTGTGTTCCCAGGAGGTTGAGTGAAACAATGTGTGGTTTTTGGTTGCAGTGTCCTCTTTTTATCTTTTCCTTTTTTTTTGTCCATCCCTGTGGTGACTGGGGCCATCAGTGGAGCCCACTCACTGGCCCCCAGTAGTGGTAGGCCATGCCTCCCTCTGGCCTCCAAGATGACCATCATGGTCTATCCCGACTGCCTGTACATCATGCCAAGAGGCATCAAGTTGTACTTAGCCCCACACTGCCCCCAGCCCACACAAGGTGTTCCCAGCCACCCGTACCCTGCACAAGTAGCGCCTAGTCTCCTGTAGCCAGAGCAAGTGGCTTCTTGCTATCCATAGCCTAGGCAAGAGGCAACCCATCCTCTGAGAGCCTGAGTGCACATGTGCAGTGAGATTCCTATGGCAATGCACCCCTCCTACTTTCATCCTCCCCAACAAGGGCACCTTGCTTCTTCTGCGGGCCTAGACCTTCTCCTGGGTCCCTCTGCTGCCACTTTCCACTCCTCAGCCCACAGCACACTGCTCCCCCGCCCCTGGTGCATTGCTTCTTAGCCCCTCAGGCTGTCCCCACACTGCCAATCTTAGTCCTCTCCCTGGGACTGACCTCCAGAGGCTAAGTCTGAGCTCCCAGCCCCTACCCAAGCATCTCAGGCTGTGGTGTCTGGGGCATGGTGCAGATGATCTTTGCTGCTCTTATTCTACTTTGTCCTCAGTCCCACTGCTGCACTTTTCTCAGTAACTTTGAGGTCCTCCGTCTCAGCTGAACTCCCACTTGGTTAGGTGGCTTCGCAGGATGTGGGTTCCTTTTCTCCTTCACAGCTCCCTCTCAGGAATGCTAGTCCAGTGTTGATTCCTTTTCTCTCTCTATTTTCTTTTGTTCTAACCAATCACGTCAAGGGTTTCTTGACCTGTTTGGAGGTTTAAGTTCTGCCAGCATTCAGTAGATGTTCTGTGCAAGTCATTTTACATGCAGATGTGTTTTTTTGATGTATTTGTGGGGGAAGTTGAGTGTGATGTCTTACTCCTTGGCCATCTTGATCCGCCTAGCCTCTCTTGAACTATTTGAGTAAGTTGGACAACTAGTTAATTTATCATTTTACTTTGGGTACGGTGATTAAAAAACACTGCCAGTACATAATAAACAATTAATAAATACTATCATTATTACTTTGACTATTACTGTTAATAACATAGTTTGTTCTAAGAATAGCTCCATAAACAGAAACTATCTCCATTTTATAGATAAAGAAACTGGTCAAACACTTACTTTAGGTGATATATCTAGAGAGAAATAAGACAGGACTATAAACACAGTCATTCAACTCCAGAGCTTCAGGTACTTAAAAGTACTACCTAAATGTAAAACTAATACTATCTTGTCTCTCTCAGTAGACAGGTAAGCTCACCTAAGACAAGATTCATATCTGAAAAATGGAATATTGCCAATAAGTATGTATTGGATAAACAATTGAGAAAGCATGTCGTTTGCTCAAATACAGTGCAGCATACAAGTATACGTGATTGAAATGAAGAAAGAGGAGTTCCCTTCGTGGCACAGCAGTTAACGAATCCAACTAGGAACCATGAGGTTGCGGGTTTGATCCCTGGCCTCGTTCAGTGGGTTAAGGATCTGGTGTGGCTGTGAGCTGTGGTGTAGGTTGAAGACCAGGCTTGGATCCTGCATTGCTGTGGCTGTGGGGTAGGCCAGCAGCTACAGCTCCAACTAGACCCCTAGCCTGGGAATCTTCATATGCCATGGATGTGACCCTAAAATTACAAAAGCCAAAAATAAAAATAAAAAATAAAATAAAGAAGGAAATTTGGTTAAAACAAAATGAAATCAATAAGTTAAACAAATTTTACAGTAAATCTGATTAAGATATATTTTGAGAAAAAAGTTCTCTGTTTCAATTTTAGTTTCTTTTTCTAATATCTGAAGGACATAAAATAAATGACATAACAGGAAATTCTTGTTTATGTCTAAGTTGATTTAGATAAAAACAAATGTAACCACCAATAAAAAGCAGGGAGGGAGTTTCTATTGTGGCTCAATGGGTTAAGAACCCAACTAGTATATATGAGGATGCGGGTTCCAACTCGCTCGGTGAGTTAAGGATCCAGCGTTGCCACAAGTTGTGACATAGCATGCAGATGCAGCTTGGATCTGGAATTGCTGTGGCTGTGGCAGAGGCCAGTTCCAATTTTACTCCTAGCCTGGGAAATTCCATAGACCGCAGCTGCAACCCTAAAGAGGGGGAAAAAAAAGGGACAAAAAAAATAAAAGAAAAAAGAAAGAGTCAACTAGAAATAAATCTCCTATTATCAATTGCAGAAGTAGCCACCAATATAGCAAAATTTCGATCAGAAGATGAATAATAAATATTTTAGCCCGAGTTTCGAGAAAGCTAAATAAAGGAATAAAAATCAGGAACATTCACTCTCAGAAAGAGTTGCTGTTCAGGTCTGTGGAAGATTAAAGTAAATTTAATTTCCAGAATTGACAAAATAGTCTGTATTTTATTGGTCCATTCATACATGCCTAAGGTACATTTTGAGGTAAAAAGCTATAGGCTATTACCTAATGAAATCGTTTCAGAGGATCAAATATAATTAGCTTCATATATTCTGAGCCAAAATAAACCTTACAAAATAAAAATAAATTTAAGTATGTCTCTAGTTGACTGAAGTGAAATTTCCATAGATATGTAAATTAATTCCTGAGAAATAAACTTGATTCAATTAAGAAAGATACTGCATGAGAATTTAGAAAAGACTATCTTGATAAATTAATAAAGAAATCTTGATATTGTGCATTTGATTTTAATGTCAATTTTATAGAAAAATTCCTACTGAGGATTTAATTGCACTCGATTAAATATACCTACATTTTAAAGCC
>PVHT020000065.1:4868500-4930368 GCA_004024745.2 Catagonus wagneri
ACATTCTAAATATTTTTCTTTTTTTTTTTTTTGGTCTTTTTGTCCTTTTATGGCTGCACCAGCGGCATATGGAGATTCGCAGGCCAGGGGTCTAATTGGAGCTGTAGCTGCCAGCCTAGCCACAGCCACAGCAATGCGGGATCCGAGCCACATCTGCAACCTACACCACAGCTCACAGCAACGCCAGATCCTTAACCCACTGAGCAAGGCCAGGGATTGAACCCGCAACCCCATGTTTCCTAGTCGGATTCGTTAACCACTGCACCATGATGCGAACTCTACATTCTAGATATTTCTTCAGCAGCCTCTAGAGTAGTCTGAATCAACTTTCTTCTCAGAGAGTATTAGTCGCTCTTGCTGACCAGGTTCCATCTGATGGTTACTACACACAAGTTCAAGGAAAATGCAGATACAGATGAATAATTTAGTCAGATTCCAAATTAAAGTTCATTTACAGGATATTAGTAAGACGGTCACAGGAAAGAGAGATTGAGAAAGAGAGAGAGGGAGTCATAAAAGCCTTAGCCAGAGGGGTTGTAAGCTGAGAAAAGGAAGAAGAAGAGATTCCATATGTAATAAATGGCTGCATGAAGTCATTGTATCATCGCTTAGAGTCTATCTCCCATTTTTTTGTGTGCTAGAGCTCATTAACTTATAGCTTCAGTCAGTGTATAAAGTGCTTTATCCATAAGTAGGATTTTTGTTTTAGAACATTTCCGTCTCAGTTTCTTTTGCTGGGAGAAATACTCAGTAGAAATTTCAGCCAAATTCCTTTTAGTCATCATTTTGAAATATTCTCAAATGCATTAAGGGAAGAATTAGATTTAAATGAGCTCTAAGGCATTCTCTCCCTCTAATATTACAACATTTCAAGGCAAATATCTTGGCACATCTTACAGCATATTGCATATCCCTCTAGGCTAAGAGATTCTCTATCACCTGACCTTTGAAATTTTGTACCTTTGGGAAGGTTTTTTTTTTTTCCCCATAATAAAAATATAAATTCCTTTTTTTCCTATTATACAAATGTTCTTCTTTTTCATTATTCAGTTACATGTTTTAATTACAAAGATTCACCTAGTTAGTCTCTATATGTATAATATACTTAATATTCTAATAATTATTACAATAGCAGTGATGATGACAGCAATACCTGTATTTGCTTCCTACTGCTATTAGAACAAATTAGCACACATTTTAGTGGCTTAAAACAAAGTAGATCTATTATCTTCCAGTTCTGGTGATGAGAAGTTCTAAAATAATGTGTCAATAGGGCTGCATTCATTCTAGAGGATCTAGGGGGGGCATCTATTTCCTTGTAATCCCCAATGTATTGGAGGTCAGACTTTTGGGAGGATATTTGGAAGGTGACTGGTCAGCTCTGCACCCATGAATGAGATTATTGCCCTTATAAAAGAAGGCCCAGAGAGCTTTCCAATCCCTTCTACCACATGAGGATTCAGTGAGAAGACACCTGTCTATGAACCCAGAAACATGGTCCTCACCAGAAACTGAATCTACCAGGTGCCTTGACTTTGTACTTCCCAGCCTCTACAATTATGATAAATAAATTTCCTTTGGGAGTTCCCCTCATGGCTCAGTGGTTAACAAACCCAACTAGTATTCATGAGGATGCAGGTTTGATCCCTGCCTTGCTCAGTGGATTAAGGAACCAGCACTGCTGTGAGCTGTGGTATAGGTTGCAGATACGGCTACCAATCCCTACATGCAGAATGAAGTATGTTTAAATGATTGCAAAGACATTTGACAATGTTGATAATACTGACACATATTACTTGTATTAATTGTTCCTTTGGCTTAGAACACTCAGTCTCCAAGATCTTTACAAGACAGGCTCCCTAATTGGATCTCAATTTCTGCTGAATTGTCACCTCTTCAGAGAGGCTGTTCCTGACTATCTCTCTTAGACTCTCTTGCATTGAGTCTAAGAGAGACTTCCTCCATCACTCTCTTGCATTGCTTTCTTCTTCTTCTTCTTCTTCTTAGAACTTATCAATGCCTATTTATGCATCTAACTTGCTTAATTTTCTTTCCAGACTAGAATTAAAGCTCTAAAAGGACAGTGACTTTGTCTATCTTTTTAACCACAGTAACTCTAACCTAAAAGAGTTTCTGACACACAGAAAACCATATATTTAAAAAAAAATGAATAAGCTTGAGAATAAGAATAATGATCAAGGTGAGGTCAGGAAACAGGACACCAACAATGCCTGTTATACTAGAAAGTATTTAAAATACAGGGAGCTCCCATTGTGGTTCAGTGGGTTCGATCCCCGGCCTCAATCATTAGATTTGGGATCTGGTGTTGCTCTGAGCTGTGGTGTAGGCTGTTGACATGGCTCAAATCCCACATTACTATGGCTGTGGCTGTGGCCAGTAGTTGTGGCTCCAGTTCAACCCCTAGCCCAGGAACTTCCACATGCCACAGGTGTGACCCTAAAAAAGCAAAAAACAACACCAAAAAAATGCAATTACTCCATACCCTCACTAAGCCTAGAACATTTTAGAAGATCCATAAAATATATTCAAATTCATTTGAAGGTAACCTCAAAATTTAGTAATATCTAGCTTTTAAACCTTTTCCTAGTATATCCTATATATATTCATTTTAGTTCATTACCTTGAATTATTTAGTTCTTGTTTCCAAACTTAATGTGCAGCCCTCATTCTGGTTTGGCTTTCATCCTGACTCTCTTATTTGGGATTTATATATAAAGGGGCATAATGAATTCCTTGTTCCAAGTTTTGTTCCCCAGAAAGCTCTTTTTAGTCTCTAGATAACTCTCCAAGGGAAGGAATAATTCGTGTTAAAATTCAACCAGTCTTCAGATTCTTAGTGATATTAGTGTCATTTGTTTCCCCTATTGAAAATTTCAAAGTTCAGTCTCCAATTCAAAAACTATTTAAATAGTGTACCACCATAAAGAGAATCTGGCCAGCTTAGATTAAGATGAAAATTCATCTTTCAAATGTAAATTTCATAGGAATTAATACCACTCATTTAGATTTCAAAGACATGTTCAGTTTAGAGTAAGGAATAAAAGTCCATGTCAAAGACGAGAAAGTTAAACTATGTTTTATGAAGCCCCATGTGTTGAAGTATTCCTATTTATACACTATACCTGTATAAATTTAATCAGTACATTCAAAATACATAATCTATATGGCTTTTCAATGTTTTTCATCATCACAGTGGAAAATCTGGTAGCATTCTTTATTTTCTAATGTAGCTTTGAAGCATGACCTTAGCTACATACAATGATCAAAATTGCACACTTACACTAATTGCTTTGTTTTATTCGTGGTATTAAATCTCAAGGCAGCTATTTGTGCTTTAAGAAAATAAATACAAGCTATTAGTTTCATAAGATTCACTTATTTTGACATAACAATAAAATAAATTGATTGTTAGTCAATTAATATGTTGGTTTCCATGATTAAAAGCAGTAAGAGAAAAAGAATTACATAGGTTAGGAATATTGATTTATATGATGAAAGCTTAATACAACTTCTTTTCTGTTGCTTAAAATTGCATTTACTCTAGATTTGAGATTCCAGTGCTGTAAACAGCCTGTGATATCTGAAAAACTTATTAAATAAGGAGGAAATTTGATGTAAGGGAAACATCCTCATCTCTTGCATATCTTGTGAATCAAAAACTAAGTGATGAGAAAAAGTTTAAGCAATAAGCCCAGAATTGGAGCATTCATTTATTTTTTTTTGCTATTTAAAATATCTCATAAAAAGATAGGAAAGCATTTAGCCTTTATAGTCTTTATTTCTCATGAATATCTAAAACTTAATAGATCATTCCTTTATTGGAAAATTTCTTCTTTTGAGATCTTCCAAACTTTTCCAGAATAAAAAGGCTTATGTGTTTCTGACTAAAACGTTTTGGTAAAATACATACTTGAGTGCCTATCTACAAAACTACAGGCTTTTTTATTTCTTTTAATTTTCATGAATAAGTGTATTTTTTAATTGGATACTTTGACATTCTGAATATAGCTTGTGTAGACCTGCCTTCCAGTTATTGGAATTATGTAACTGTCACATAGCTATCATTTCTGGCTTATTGTGTTTTGTGATAGGAGTTGATGAGGTATAGTTACTAGCTGATTTTTATATGGGAGCCTAGAACAGAATAAGAAAAAAAAAAAGTAATCATTTTCTGTGAAAAGAAAATAAACCAACCACTTACTATACTAAAATTCTATGTTTCATGTCTTTCTTCTTTCCTGGACTATAAGATTCTTAATAGCTATATTATTTACCTTTTATAATTTTGTCTCAGTGCATAGCATGAAGAATGGCATATAATAGTTGCATATTAAGTGCTATTTAACCAAGCCTAGCAACCACAAATAATAGAAAACCTTTTGAGTGTAGTGGAAAAGTTTAATATGAAGAGGAGAAAATTAAGGGTTCTCATGATTTGTTTACACAATTCAAGTTCATTTGTCAAGAGCATTATTATGATTGTCATCATTAATCCTATGAAATGATATGACTTTCTCTTTTACAGAAGAGGAAACTAGGGTTTAAAGAGGTTATGAAATTTTCCCAAGTTTATAAAAGTTAGTATGTATGTGCTGATGGGTCTGGAGTATATACTGAGGTCTAGCTCCAAAGTGCAAACTCATATATTATACTACGTTCTACTATATATACTGTGTTATGCTACACTATGTACTATACTGTAGTATATCTACTAAATTGCTGCCATGGCTACATAGACAAGTAACTAAAACAGAGTTGATCTTGGGCCAGTGCATAGAATGAGAAACCACTGAATACCTCTGTCTATATTAACACCAAATCAACTTTTTTAAAAATCATATTTTTGGGCAGATTTCATTATTTCTTCATTTATGACCTATTTTTGCCAACTAGAATATAAATGCCTTAAGAGTAAGGAACTTGGGTGTCTTTTTCACCACTACCTGATGTACCTAGAAGCAGAGTAAACATTAATGTGGATCTTAGTTCTTTTGGGGATGCTATAATACAATATCACAGACTGGGTGGTTTACAAAACAACAGAAATTTATTTCTCAGTTTGGAAGGCTGGCAAGTCCAAAATAATGGCACCAGCACGGTTGGGGTCTGACGCTGCAGACTGTGGAGTTTTCAATATGTCCGCATATGGGGGAAAGGCTAGGGAACTCTGTGAATTCATTTTTAAAAGGGTTTAAAATTTGTGTCAATCCTTCCTGACCTAATCACCAATACATAACATTACCTTGGGGGTTAGGTTTCAGCATATGAATTTTGGAAAGACACAGCATTCAAACTATAGCAAAATTGCACTAGAATCATACCTAGGAAGAGCTCAATAAATCTTTATTAAATTAGTGAATGGGTGGTAATTCAAGAAATGGGTGTCTGTAATGATTAAATTCATTGATGAGTTGAAACAGAAATATTATTACTATATTACTTCTTGACTATTGGCCTAAGATGAAGTGTGAGATTTCTATATAGTTAGAGGACCAATATAAAAAATGTTTTTACTCTTAACATCCTTAATATTTTAAAGGCCAAACAAATGCTAGTAACTTAGTTATAAGGCAGCTCTTAAGTCAAGGAGAAAAGAAGTCAAATAATACATATTCAAAGTAGAATTCAAACATGTGTTAATAATGTGACTTCTGATAAATCACTTAATCCCATCTGTTAGTGCCAATAATAATAGCATCTGATTCTTAGATTTGTTGTGAGACTGTGATTAGAAAATAAAGTCCTTAACTCAGTGCTTAGCATGTAATAATCACCTAAAAAATGTTATTGAGAGTAAACTCTAGCTTTCAATTATATCCAATTACTTTATGAAACCCAGTTTCAAAAACAAAAGGTAATTTATATATTCAAGCAACATGATTTTAACCTCCTTAATGGCTAAAATAAGTTTCTATTATTTCTAAGAGAGTAATTTTTACTTTTTGTTTAATTCTTCATGATTGAGCAATGCTAAATAAATGTAAACTGTCCCATTTTTAACTTTAATTTTAGTAGGAGTAATATGTATGAGTAATTGCATCAAACTGCTAATTCAAATAATAGACAGGAACATTATTGCAGCCAGTTTTTAGACATGTTTATTATATCCTATTTTTTTAAGATTTCCTTCAGGCTTCTCCTTGCCTGCATAGAATACATCTTTGCAAAGTTATCCAGCATAGCAAAAGATTTTTGAAAGGGGTAAGGAAACAAAACTTTATTTTTAGTACATTTGCTTAATGTAGTAAGAAACTTATCAAAGGTATCTGACCAAAATTAATTCTAACTAGAACAACCTAAGCCATTAACATATGTGACTTGTTTCAAGGATCTAGAAATGAGTTAATTATATTAGTGGGTTAAGAATATTTGTCCACTTTGTATACTTTTATTGGATAATGAAGAAGAAAAATCATTGATTTAATTTCTGAATTGATATTTACTTTCTAATTCCTTCATATTATATTTTCAGTTTTCAAAATACTTTTTGTTGATTTTTGTAGTTTTTCTTTAGTCTTATTTTTAATATATTGCTATATAACTGTGTTCAAAATTACCTAATTAACAAGAAAAAAATTAGACTGTACTAATTCATCACCACTGATGCAGCTGATCGTTTACTAGCATTTACGTAGAACTTGCCAATGACCTAATGAATGATTTAAAGGATTCGGTAGTTTTTCAAATCTTAATAGTACTTACCATTGGAAAGATTTGTCTTATCTATCAAATGCTTTTGATACTTCTGTTTTTTCTATGGTCTCACTATCAGCTCACTTGGAATTGTAGAGGTCTTAAACTTCTTATCACATTCTTGTCAATAGGAGAAAAAAAGAGAGCTTCCAAAACCTTTGGTTCTGTGTATTTCTGCCAATCAAGATAATCCAGAAGATAAATGCAATAAGAAAAGACCCTATTCCTTTGTTCACGACTAATTCATCACACTTTTCAAGGCTGGATCTCAACTGAAGCAACACAGATCTGACCTTTAAATCTTAGCTAGGCTGCATTTGATTCTGTCTCCCACAGGTATAACTGCATTGAATTCAGTACTTCCATTGCCCTTTTTCCATAATTTGACTTTGATTTATCTTTTAACTATCAGTACTCAACATTAACATACTAAGCCATGGGTGTGAAAATCAAGTGGTGCATTTTATCAGGCCTGTAATTACATATATATCTATTCAATGTCATTCTATTAACTTTGAGGCAAAAATACAGTTTGATTTTATTGATTTAACAACAGAAAAAATTTGCACAATTAGTTATCTCTTGTTATAACTACTTTATCTGCCTTGGGATTTTGAGAATGAGGTATGTTTATGGGCAAAAAATATAAAGCCATTAATGAGGTCAAAATACAACAATTGTTCAGGTACAATATTCAGTTATTTTTATGATTTCACATAAAATGTTTTTATTGATGTATTTATTTTTCCCCTTCAACAAACACTTGGTGAATTCTAAAACTGCACTGAAAATTAATTCAAGGAGATTTACCAAACAATTAAAACTTTAAATCCTTAAGGACCATTTTTTCCCTAATAATTGTTTCTTTTAAACTGGTATAAACCTAGCTGACCCTCCAGTAATTTTTTACTTCTAACCTAGTGAAACTTAATGAACCACAAATTACACTGGGGAAGAGAATTGACTTTTCATAAGGAGGTGGAATGTGTTGAAAGTGTTGAGAGAACATTAGCAAGTCTGTCAGATATCCTGGAAGGTATTTGGACTTTTATGTGTTCTGTTTGCTTGTTCAATATATCAAATGAATTCCCTTCATTTTGTTTAGTACATTTCTAATAATGACAATAACCAAACAGCCTTTTTCTCAATCTATAATTTATCTTTCATGACAGTCTTCTTGGAAGTTGCAGAAACATACGCACAAACTTTCTGGACTCACAGTGTAATTTGTACACATTGCCATCCTATTTCATGACTCTCCATCCAGTAATCTTTGAGGAGAAGATAGTTATTTTTCTTTAAATTCCTTACCAGTTCATGCTCAAAACTGATCTTCATTTGAATCAAGATTCTGAGCAAGTCATTAAACCAATATCAAATAGAAACCAACATTACCGCATCTTCTCAAACTTTCAATGGCATTTTATTGATAACTATCTTAATATCCAATAAGCATATCCATTCATTAGTGACATGGTAGGTTGTTAGTATTTATAGGCTTTTATAGTCTTAAAATAATCTTCCCAAGGGCAAAGGGAAGGAAATATATTTACTAATACTTAAAACAATCTTCCCAAGGGCAAAGGGAAAGAAATATATTTACTAATACTACTTACTACTCCTTAAGCTAATGGTTTCCAAGCCTTGGTAAACCTGTGAGCCTAATTCAAAGCAAACATAAATAAGGGAAATAAGCTTAGAAAAAAGTAAATGAAAAGAAGGAAAGATACATTACTAAAATGAAAGAGAAACTTCATTTTAATTTGTTTATCTTTACATGGCTCAGGAATTCAAAATAGAAATAATCCCTATATAGACTATCATGAACTCACACATAAAAACTTACTGTGCCATCTTTGAAAAAGTAATTACAATTTGGTGTCAACATTACTTTTTTTTTTAACCAAGATAATATAATTTTAGTGAGAACTGTTATTATTAAGTTTTTAAAAAGCACTTAAATGATTAATTAAATATAAAAACACCTGGAGTTCCTATATGGCTCAGCAGGTTAAGGATCTGGTGTTGTCACTTCTGTGGCTCAGGTTGCTGCATTGTGTGAGTCTGATCCCTGGCCCGGGAACTTCTGCATGCCATGGGTGTGGCCAAAAATTTAAAAAAAAATTATGTGTATTGAAATTGTGAGGGAGCTATATTAAATTGGTCTTAATTTTCTAAACATCCAATTCATCATTCACTATTTTAACACTCAAAAAATTATATTTTTTAATACTTTAGAAGTCAGTTGGGAAAATTATGCAGAAACAATGAATTGGCCAGATGGAGACCTATGATTATTGTTAAAACAGAGAGATACATGAGCTTTATGTGATAATAAAGATTTTAGTAGAGTATTTGTTTTGTTTTGTTTTAGATTTTTTTATTATAAAATATTCCACTGGTAAATAGAAAAGAGAACGATAAAATAAAATATAGATACTGAATACTTCTATAAAGATTTATTTATTTATTTATTTATTTATTTATTTATTTATTTATGGCTGTACCCATGGCAAATGGAAGTTCCTGAGCCAGGGATTGAATCTGAGCTGCAGTTGTAATCCATGCCACAGCTGCAGCAATGCCAGACCCTTGACACATTGAGCCAGGCTGGGGATTAAACCCATGCTACCACAGAAACAACACCAGATCCCTAACCCACTGTACCACAGCAGGAACTTCCAAGAATCCTTTAAATGTATTTATTCTTCTACCAGTATTTTGAGAACTCCATTTATTGTAATTCAATAATTAAAAATATATTTTATAAGAATGTGCTTCTCTTCATCGAAGATTGTAAGAATAATTGCCTAAAGAGCAATACTACTGCAGAGCTTGAAACTTAGTAATTAATATTTTTTAATTTGAATTTATGTTACTTGAATTGGTATTCTTTTTGCCTATGATTTTAGCTACATAATTCATGACATATGAAATTTCAATTAGCAAATAATAAATTACTTTCAGAAATGTAAATAAATATTTCCTTTCTATTATTTCTTCTGTAAGTAGACAGTAAGTCAATAAAAAGTTATTCTCAAAGTAAAATGTTCAGGAGTTCCCGTCGTGGCTCAGTGGAAATGAATCCAACTAGAAACCATGAGGTTTTCGGTTTGATTCCCTGGCCTCACTCAGTGGGTTAAGGATCTGGCATTGCTATAAGCTGTGGTGTAGGGCGCAGAATGTGGCTTGGATCCCGCATTGCTGCAGTGACGGTGGCGTAGACTGGTGGCTACAGCTCTGATTCGACCCTTAGTCTGGGAACCTCCATATGCCTCGAGTACAGCCCTAGAAAAGACAAAAAAGAAAAAAGATGTTCATATGATAATAGATCACACAGTTAAACTGAAAAATAAAAATTCAAGCTTCAAATATTCAGAAATCTGACTTTCCTGGAATGTTTTTGAATTTTACACTCTGGAGATAGTGATTATTTCCTCACACGTTAGAAAATGCTTATGGATGCACTATTGCATAATGAGATTGTAATTATAGGCAACAAAAATTAGAAATTTAATTTTCATCTTTGACTCCCTCCTCTTACTCCAGTATATCAGCTATCTATTGATAAAATAATTCTGGAGAGAAAAAAAAAAAAAAACATAAGAACTCAAATGTCTTTATTTCTCAGAAGCCAGTGGATCATCTGAGTGGTTCTGTTGCCCTCTGCCAGGTTTGATTAATACACTATGGGCTCACACATGTGGCTACGAGCATGTGACAGATTAGCTAGGAGCTGGCTATCTTAAGATGCCCTCCACTGGAACCATTCAGCTCTGCTCTAGGTATTTCTTATCCTCTAGTAAGCTAGCATAGGCCAGTTTCCATGGGGGTTGCTGTGTTCCAAGAAGGAAAGTGGAAATGAGAAAGCATTTTTCAGGTCTGTACTTGTAGCAAGTTGGCTACTATCACAGTGGGCAAAGAAAGTGATATGGCTAATCCCAGAGTTAGTTTGGAAAAATAGATACCCCCTCTGGATGAAAGTAGCTGCAATGCCAAATGGTAAAGAGCTTAGATATTTGTATAGATAAGAGTGCTGCTAAAATGTTTGACATCAGTCCATTATCCTCTACATCTAGTTGGTTATCAGTTCCTTCTGAATACAAAACCATATGGTCCCTGTGGTTCCTTTCTGACCTGTTTCTAATTCTACCACCTTAATGTAAAGCCATGTTATCACTCATGATACCCACTGTATAACGGATTTCATATCTTCTAAGTCTTGCTCCTCTTCAATAGTTTCTATATGCCTTTCAGAGATTTCAAGGTTTTGTTTGTTTGGTTTTTTGTTTTGCTTATCTCTTCTAATGATACTTATACTTATTAGAGCATATGATTGTGTGCATTCCTCTTTATATATTCCATAGTGTTGGCACATATTGGGCAAAAATATACTTATTTGTTTTCAGTTAGGACAGTAGAAGGAAAGGAAAATAAATCACAACATAATAAAATCTATAATTTCAACCTCAAATATTTTCAGATGTAATTATTTCCTTCAAAATCCTATGAATTCCAATCGCCTTTCCAAATCCTTAGAAATATGACTTTGCTCAAGTCTTATTTTATATGCCTTATTGGTTGTTACTAGATGCCAATTTTGTGACATTCTAAAATTTTCTAAATACATCTATGCTAACTCTCCTTTGCATTATCATGGTCTTTTACATCTATGAAATGCAATGCGATATTTATATTAGAAGCAGTGGTGTGTTTCCTGTTATATCTGAGTTTATAAAAGGTATAGTCGTTAGAGAATTCTTATAGTAATGAAGAAGTAACATTAAAACAAATGCCCAATTCCCTCTTTGATTGATTGTTATCATAATTATTGTTCCAGATCCTCTCAGTATGTAAATTATCCTTGAGGAGTAAATTAGTCCTTTGGGAAGTTTCATCAACCCCTCAAAGTATATACTTCATTTAATTATTATCTTAAAGAACCGGTTGATACCAATGCAGCTTAAAGATTTTTATGATGTTTCCCAGAGGCTTAACTACATCAGCTAATAATGTATTTATTAGTATTTTATGAGTCATTGCATGTTCTGAGTTCATAGTTTATGTCAGAGAATCTAGGGAAGACAAACCTTTCCTCAGAATACCTACATCATATGATCAGACACCAATGGTGTTAAAGTAATCTGACAAGCAGGCCAAAAGACTGATATGGCTCTAATGCCTTGGGAGTCAACATAAATAAATAGACACCTAAGCCAGAGTCAATTCCCATCAATGCCTCAATGATAAGAAGAACAACCAATCACAAACACCCAACTAACTTTCCCTAAATAATACAACTACTGAGGATACAACCAAATTTTTTTTTGCTTTCTTTCCATGTTTTTTCTATGGAAACCTTAGCCCTAGCTCCTTACACTAGAGCACTCCTAATCACATCTAATTTGGCATTGCCCTGTTAGAATTGACTTTTCCTCAGTAAACTCTCAAAATTTGTAATATACCTCAGTTTATCTTTTAACAATGGAGTGAGCATTATTAAAAATTTATCCAAACCAGGATACTCTTGAGAGTAAAAGGAGTGCTATTAATACTTAGAAAATTCAGGACTATTCCAGGCAAAATGAGATATATGGTCACCACAGATATCCACAACCTTATGATTCCTGGATAAAATACAATGTGTTTATTACTAAGTGGGGGTATTTAGAGGTCCTAAGATCTTGTGGTATTAAAGAAACCCTGAGCCCAACAGTAGTTAAAGTAGCAGAGACAGATTCCATTCAAGAAATGTTGCAATAGTGGAAAAGAGCTCTTGGTATAGAATTGGACTCAATCTAAACAAGTGTGATTTATGCCCAAGGAGCAGGCTGAGGGATCATTAGATAGGAAATTACTAGCAGAGACATCAAACAAGGGCAGGGGAATTAATGCTGAACTAACCTAACAGGATTCTTACAGAAGGCAGGCCAGAGTGATTAGATACCAAGAATAGATGATGATGATTTGATCAGATATTGAGGAATAAGATGAAGAGTGGGGAATTCTCTCTGAACTGACCAGTGCAGGATTCTTGCTAACACTGGGTTAAGTGGGTCAGCAGAAATGAGGCGATCAAGGTTTTGAGGTCTAATTGAGAAAAGGGCTCAGAGGAGCCTCACTAAAATTTGATCAGAGAGAGAATCTTTATCACTGGACACATTTTTGCCATCCTCATAAAAGGTATTGGTAGAGCTTGGAGATGAGAATATGGGCATAGAACAAAGAAGATGAGAAATGGGATATTCAGTGTTGAAGTGTACCTAGTTACAATTTCCTCCTAGATTTCTTCCTTCTTCACTCCCTCCTTCCCTTCTTTCCTTCCTCCCTCCCTCCCTCCCTTTCTTCCAAAAATATTTATAAAGTGGGCTATGAAGGATATAATAGTAACTAATATACAATTTTCTCCTTTCCTCAAGGAATTCACATTTTAGTTGGGTAGGCATTTATCAAATACAAATTGCACAATTGATATTTTTTTACTTTTAGAACTTCTTTTTACAGAGAACTACAAAATAATAGTAGATTTGATAGGAACATAAAGTCTTAGACTTGAGAAGGATTTATAGGAAATTATTTTCTGAGAAAGTGAAGTTTACACTTTATCTGTCAGATAATTAGAATTCAGATACCAAAAAGAAGGAGAAAAATATTTTCGGCCAAAGATCTCAGATAAAACTATAGATGTAAAACACAAAAACAAACAATAAACATTAAAAAAAAAAATATGATCAGAATGGCTAGGAATGATAGATAAGAGGATATTTAGAAATGAATGAAGGGGAATTCCCATTGTGGTACAGTGGAAATGAATCCAACTAGTATCTATGAGGATGTGGGTTTGATCCATGGCCTCACTCAGTGGGTTAGGGATCTGGTGTTGCAGTGAGCTGTGATGTAGGTCACAGACATGGCTCTGCTCCCACATTGCTGTGGCTGTACGTAGGCCAGCAGTTGAAGCTCTGATTCGACCCCTAGCCTGGGAACTTCCATATGCCATGGGTGCAGCCCTAAAGAATTCAGATGGTCAACAGCAATTTAGACTGTTTTAAGGACTTTAATTTGATACAAATTTTATTATAAATTAGGGTAGGTAAGATAAAGCTCAATATTTTGATGACTTAACACAATTAAACAGTATTGTTCCCTAATACTAGAATTCTGTATGTGGTTGTAGGCGTTGGAGCATTGTGTTGGGAGAGATGAAGAGGGGGAGGTAGGAGGTCTGCTCCATGAAGTCTTTCAAGGACACAGGATTCTTTCATTCCATAGCTCTGCCACATTGTACTCATAGCTCCAATTGTTTCCATAGGCATCAATGTCTAACAACCAAGTGAAAGATAAGAGAGGGGATGGAGATTTGTGTAGGACATTTTTAGGCATTTCTGCCTCACCCCATTGGCTAGAACTCAACTCTGCTTAACTGAGGAAGGGGCTGAGAACTATAGCTTAACTGTAATTATAATGTGTGGGAGAGGAGTTCCTGTCATGGTGCAGCAGAAATGAGTATGACTAGGAACCATGAGGTTGCGTATTCAATCCCTGGCTTCGCTCAGTGGGTTAAGGATCCGGTGTTGCTGTGACATGTTGTGTAGGTCGCAGACACGGCTTGGACCTGGCATTGCTGCGGCTGTGGCATAGGCCGGCAGCTGTAAGCTCTTTTTGGACCCCTAGCCTGGGAGCTTCCATATGCCATGGGTGCAGCCCTAAAAAGACAAAAGACAAAGAAAAAAAAAAAGGAAAAAGAAAAGAGTTTGGTATGCACAGAACATTGTATCTGAGGACTGACACTGCGTATTCCTACATTCAGCCTGGACACTCAGAAGAGAAACCATACCTACTGCTGACATTAACTTGAGTTTGATAGTACACTATATTTATTAACATTTCTTTACATGTCTACTAGTTTATTTAGCAAATGTTTAATTTTTTATTATAGATATTTTCTGAAAGTTCCATCAACTCTTCAATGGAAAGCATTGAGATAGCTGTGCCCTAAGATTCTTTGAATCTTTCACGTAATAATCTGCTACTTCTACCAATCCCGTGCTCTTTAAAATGATTCTTACTAATTCCCAATCAACTCTCTGCATGAAAAATCCACCTTAAACCTAACTTTTGATTCTCAATTAATTGTGACCTTACCTTTCCTCTTCTAGTGTCCTTCCACAGCTTTAAAGGGATAATGTTCTCTTCCTTACTGCAGTAAAAAAAAATATAATCTGCCTTGTGTTACCAACAATTTGTGTTGGTGATATCTGGAGTAGTTAGTATTCAACATTTGTTGAATTAAAACATTTATTTTTTTATTTACTCATTTATGATATAGAAGGATGTGGTCTGATCTGTGTTTGCTTAAAAGTCTTTGTGCTGTAGTTTATTTTTTCAGGAGTTTACTAAAATTTAAACATGATTTTGTAGCCTATAGTAACTGTAAATAAATAAATGACTGAATTTTAGGAGATTAAACCCAAAATTTGGGGAATTACAACCAGCAGGACGATTTATAGTGTCTAACAAGAGGTCTTGTAAAATCAAAACATTTCTAAATTGTAGGAAGAGGAGAAATATTTCCAAATTATGCTGTATCTGGCAAATTCTCCCGTTTCCTAAAAATTCACCCTGGATAAGTGAAGCCATTTTATAAGTCAAGTCAATTTCAAAACTGAGATAGAACTAAAAAATAAAACAAACCAACCAAGCAAAATTCAGAGACATGGCATAAGTAGACAGAATCCTTTCCCCGAAAAACTTCCCTAAGAAATTACCCCTTGAGATAGGAATTATGCAGTGAACATGATGAAGAAAAATAAGCTATTTAACAAAGCTGCATAAATCTTGATAGTAGATATAGAATATGGACACATAAAGCTATAGAAATAGCACTGTTGATAACTCTAGGTCAAAGTTCCACTTTAAGTAAATGTAGAGGTTGAAGGTGAGATTACTTTGCAGGTATTTCTTCAAACAATTAACCATTCTTGTAAAAGTCATTTTAAAAAACCATATTGGACAAGATTTGAATCCAACTCTATTGCTGTCTATAAGAGATTCACTTTAAATACAAGGATACAAAAAGATTGAAAGTGAAATGATGTGAAGAGATATTTCATGTGGATAGTAACCTAAACAGAGCCAGGGGTGGCTATACTAATATGACACAAAATAGACTTTTATGTCAAAAATATTAAACCAGAGACAAGGACATTATATAATGATAAAAGGGTCAATTCACCAAGAAGATACATTTATATGCATATATATACACCAAAATCAGAGCTTTTAAACATAAAAAGCAAACATTGATAGACCTGAAGGAGGAAATGGGCAGATCTACAATAACAATAGAAAATTTCAATACCCCACTTTAAATAATGGATAGAACTACCAGACAATCAATATTGAAACAGAGGCCTTAACACTAGACCTACTGAAATTACATATATAAAATATCCCACCCAATAACTGCAGAATGTGCATTATTCAGATGCACGTACTGCATCTTATAGGATAGGCCACATATGAAGCCACAAAACAAGTCTTAATAAATTTAATAAGGTTAAAATCATTATAGTATATGTTTTTTTATCTTAATGGACACTAGAAATAAACAGCTAAAGAAAAACTAGAAAATCCACACGTATGTGGAAATTAAACAACATACTCTTTTATGACCCATGGGTCAAAGAAGAAATGTCAAGGGAAATTAGAAAATATCATGAGACAAATGAAAATAAAAAATATATCATACCAAAAGTTATAGGATTCTGAGAAAATAATGTCACAGCTGTAAACACTAACATATAAAAGAAAGATCTCAAATCAACAACCTTGCTTTACACCTTAAGTAACCAGAAAAAGAACAAACTAAACCCAAAGCTAGCAGAGGAAGGAAATAAGAAAGATTAGAGCAGAGAATAACCAAAGACTAGGAAAATGGAGAAATCAGTGAAACCAAGAGTAGATGCTTCTAAAAGATGAGTAAAATTGATAAACTTAACTAAATGGACATTATATATGTCCCGTTGTTTTGGATACAAAATTTGGAAGTATCGCAGTTCTCCAAAAACACTCATTTGCAGTTGTCTCTATGAATCTAGTAAGACTGTTTGTCACCTTTTCTTTTCTACACATTTCAAAGTTTTCCCAAGATAAAAAAGAATATTTTTACTCTTGATGATTTAATTGGTGATATGACATCAAATAACCTCGTAAAATTCAAAGTTAATAAATATTTTAGTGAAATAAGTGAAGTTTTTTAGCTTGTATTTCAGGTGAAAACAGAACAGTAAACAAAAACTTACTGCCCATTAGTTTGAAGGAAGATGACTGTTCCAAGGAAATCGAAGTGAGGCACTGAAGAAAGGAAGATAGAAAAATGAGTAAAACCAAGAAAGAGTGCACTAATGAACTGGTTACTACTGAGGGCAACTGGGGCTCAATCCTGTTTGGAAATCCTAGCAAAATGCCTAGAACACGTTGCAGAATTTTTCCACCAGTGTATGAGAAGGTTAGAGTGTTTATCCAAAATTCCTGTGCCCCATAATTTGAGGTCTGCCCTGAGAAGAAAAATCCCTGCACTCTTATTCTTGTACCTATTTATATTAAATGGCCTACCTCTGATTTGAGAAGACAGAACCAAGATATGCTGAAGTGTGTGCTTGATTGTTTGATAAAGACATTGGCAGAGATGCACTGAAATTGTCCACTATAAGAAGCTGCAAATAGGTGACAACTAGGATGTGGCATCATGTGCCAAAACATCTGCTAAAGTCCATCCTTTGGATTTAATGTACATAATTCTACTCTATCACTGCCTCTTTAGAATGTCAGAAAATTTGAAGAAAGACTCAGTTATCTTTAACAAGAGAGCTCATAAATACACTTCAAATTAAAATCCATTTTGATATTGAAAATTCAAATTTATAGCAGCAAAATTATAATTTTCCTCAAAAATGTTCCCAAGTCTCACTATTCTATAACAGTATTATACAAAGTGATATTTTCTTTAATAAAGTCCTGGAAGTGGTAATATAGCCTTGGCAACTTTTTAATTAAGGCTTTAAGATGATTTAGAAAATTGGAAAGTTAAAAAGATAATTTATTTGTTAAATGTGTTTGTTTTGTGGGTAGAATAAATTATTATAACAAGTCAAAATATTTACCTTACTTTTTCCTGACTCACATGATAAATATGTGGATATGCTAAACCTAATATAAAATTCCAGATGTCTCACTGTCAAGGAACAGTGATTTCATGGCATATTAAAACAGATTTTAAGGCATGTTATAGTATGCATACAATTGTATTATTATTCAATATTAATTTGAAATTTATTTATTTTTTATTTACACCTCACCTACACCACAAACTAATTTGAAGCTACTACTGAACTGAAAAAGATTAAAAAATAAAAGAATGATTTTTTTCATTGATGTTTCAATTTCAAGTGTTTGACACCAAATGAAATAATGCCATCTCAGCATCAAGAATTATATAGAGTTTTATAAGATATTTTTCTTTTCTTTCACTATATAATTTTAAATTATTTGCAAATAAAATTCAGAAAAAAATGTAATGGTTGAGCAGAAATTTCTGATAATTTAATAAAAAGAGTTGAGCGTAAAGTTTTTATTTCATTACTCAGTAAATCTGTATCTTAGCAGGAGAAAAGTTTGTCATTACCAATATTTTATGAATTATAAAACCAAATGAATAACATGAAAAAAACAGTAACAGTAATCAAAATGGCAAAAAAAAACAACTCTTCTAGTTATTCTCAACTCAAAGAAAACAGAAAATCATCATTATATTCAGATCTTAAGTACAGATATCAAAATAAATTGAATGAAACCCAAGGTATGTTAGAGATAAGTTTCTAGTATTGAGTGTTTAGGGAAAAAAAAATCTAAAGAAAATAATCTGATAATCTGAAATATTTTGCTTTAAATACCCTAAAAAGAATAATACATTTGAAATATGAAATAATATATTATGAAAAGTAAAAATCACATTTTTATTAAATGCAAAACCTGCATATTTAGTGATTGAAGAAAAAATACAAAATGCAAGATGATATCAAAAAAGAAAATGTAGAATATGACTGATGAAGACGATAGCAAAATGAACTGTTATTAAATGACAATTAAAATGTATATTTTAAGTAATAACTTTTAAATTTTGAAATAATTATTTTATTGCTCAATATTAATTGAATTGAGGTAAAATAATTTAAAATGTGTTCAAAAGTTGACAAGTTTTCGAAAAGCTAACCCCTAAATAGATGCTGGTCTCAGGTAGTTTCATAAACAAGTCTGTCAAGGAACAGATTACAAACATGTAAATATCATCCTTCTTAGTTTTGACATACTAGAAAATTAATATAAATATTGAAAGAAATTAGGATTCCCACTGGTACTAATGTTATTTGACATTCTTTACTACATATACAAAGAATCAAATATAAGATATAAAATAGGATTTTACTGGAAAGACAAAGAAAGTTATTTTTAAAATGTTTATAATTAATAAAATTCAGCACAAGATTCATTTAAAAAAATGGCTACAAGGATACTTTAATACAATGGAAGTGAGATGGTAAATTTAACACTGCTCTGTAAACTAATTTTAAAATGGGTTAACAAATAGTTTCAATTGCACATATCTTTTGAACTAGCAATTAGTCTTCCAGGAATTTATACTAACAAAACAAAGATACAAACGAGCTTAATATTTACGCACATATAAGCTTATCACAGTTAGGTGTACAATAGCAAACTATGACAAATATATTAAATATCTAACAATGATGAATTAATAATGTGGAAGATGATACAGTTTTTTGTTTTTTTTTTGGTCTTTTTGCCTTTTATGTAGAGCCGCACCCGTGGAACATGGAGGTTCCCAGGCTAGGGGTCTAACAGGAGCTGTAGCTGCGGCTTTCGCCACAGCCACAGCAACGCAGGATCCGAGCCACGTCTGCAACCTCACCACAGCTCACGGCAACGCCGGATCCTTAACCCACTGAGCAAGGCCAGGGATCGAACCCGCAACCTCATGGTTCTTAGTCGGATTCCTTAACCACTGAGCCACGAAGGGAACTCCGATATAGTTTTATACATAGTCATTTTGGTTTAGTTTTCAGTGGATAGCTGTAGAAATGAAAAATATATACATTTTGCATTACCAGGTGATATGTGTGGCACCAAAGCGTTTGTAATAGACCAATTATACTATTTAGAAGCATTTATAACAAAATCTTAAATACGGCTATCTCTTGTGGGATCATTTATTTTTTTCTTCCATTTTTAAAGTGTATCTCAATAAGTAAAAGAAAAAAGAAGAGAAAATTACTTCTTTTTTTTTGTCTTTTTGCCTTATCTAGGGCCACACCCGTGGCATATGGAGGTTCTCAGACTAGGGGTCTAACGGGAGCTGTAGCTGCCAGCCTTCGCCACAGCCACAGCAACGCCAGATCTGAGCTGCATCTGCAACCTACACCATAGCTCATGGCAATGCCGGATCCTTAACCCACTGAGCAAGGCCAGGGATCGAACCTGAAACCTCATGGTTCTTAGTCGGATTCATTAACCACTGAGCAACGACAGGAACTCTGAGAAAATTACTTTTTATTATGAGGGAGAGGAAAAAAAAAATCTGACATAGCTATAATCCTCAAACTTATGCAGTATGGAGGCTGATGGTGTATTAGAATAATTGTACAAAGGCCAATGCTTTCTGAAAATACTGTTCATTGAATAAAAGCAACATCAGCTAGTATTTTGTATGACAGAATATAAGCAGACTGCGTATTTGAAAATAGTTGTGACCTTTGAAAATTTCCAGATAGAAATGTTAAATGTTATCTGCAATTAGTGCCAAGTAACTATATAGGGAGATTTTATTATGATACATAATAAAAGACATAGACAAGGTCAATTAGAAATCATAAATAAGAACAGGAGGGAGACTTTTTCCCATAGTTTTACTTACATAGTTCATGAGCAGGATTTGGAAATCAATACTGCATTAATATAACAACAGCCTTTGTCTTTATTCGTTACATAGCTATTGAGCGCTAAAGCATTTTAATCCTGTATTAGGATTTCTACTCTCAATAGTTTTGTTTCTATTACCAAGTACCAAAAAATGGATCTTTGACTGTAGCCAATAGCATTTTTGGTAAGGCCTACGTGGAGGCTACTGCATCTAATTGACTATTTGACATTCATTTGATAATAACTTGTAATAAATACTTTTGACGGCACCTAGTATGTGCTATTTATGTTCCCATAGCACTCAACATGCCCCAAAATAAATTCATGATCTTCCTATATAACCTAGGAATATATAGATATATAGGTGTAGGACCTATATATCTAGCTCTGAAATGAAGAAATGTTTCCAGGTATATTTACCACTATCCTAAAACTGTATGTAATCCAACCGCTAAGTCCTGTCTCTTTGCCACTTAAATTATTCTTGGATGCATCTACTTTTCTCCAATGTCAGGGTCACTGCCAATGTACTTGCCCAAGTCTCCCATCATTTCTTTCCTGGACCACCACACTCTCTTCCTATGTTTTCCTTTCTTTCACCGTTGTTTTTCTCTCATATATTTATCTCTTCCTTCTATTCAAAAGAAAGATACAATCATGGCACTCTGTCTTGTCTCCACTTAAAGTTCTAGAATTTTTTTTCTTATCAGATAAATATGAAAGTCTTAACAAAGCCCTCCATAGTCATCTTACTTTCTCCAGATTCATCTTACTTCACTCTTTTTCTCTGTGATCCAGGGCTTTTTTCTTTCTTTTTTTAAAAATTATGATTCATTTATAATGTTCCGTCGGTTTCTGCTGTATAGCAAAGGGACATCATATCTACAAATATAGGAGTTCCCGTTGTGGTTCAGTGGTTAATGAATCCGACTAGGAACCATGAGGTTTCAGGTTCGATACCTGGCCTTGCTCAGTGGGTTAAGGATCCAGCGTTGCCATGAGCTGAGGTGTAGGTTGCAGATGCAGTTCGGATCTGGCATTGCTGTGGCTGTGGCGTAGGCCAGCGGCTATGGCTCCCATTCGATCCCTAGCCTGGGAAACTCCATATGCCATGAGTGCCAAGAAAAAACACAAAAAAGACCAAAAAAAAAAAAGGAACCACACATACAAATATATATATATATATAAGAATATATATACATGCAAACGTATATAAGAACATATATGAGTATATATATTTTCACACATACAAATATATGTACAAGAAAATATGTATATATTCTTTTTCTCACATTATCCTCCAATATGTTACATCAAAAGTGGTTAGATATAGTTCCCTGTGCCATACAGCAGGATCCCATTGCCCACCCACTCCAAATGCAACAGTTTTCATCTACTAACTCCAGACTCCCAATCCCTGCCTCTTCATCTTGACAAACACAAATGTGTCCTACATGTCCATGATCTTTTCTGTTTTGCATATAGATCATTCATGCCATATTTTAGATTCCACATATAAGTGATATCATATGGTGTCTTTCTCTTTCTGACTTACTTGAACCAATATGAAAGTCTCTAGTTCCATCCATGTTGCTGCAAATCACATTATTTTGTTCATTTTTAATGTCTGGAATAGTATTCCATTGTGTATATGTACCACATCTTCTTAATCCATTCATCTGTCATTGGGCATTTAGATTGCTTCCGGCATTGTTAATAGTGCTGCAATACATACATGCAATACATACAGGTGCATGTATCTTTTTCAATGAAAGTTTTGTCCAGATCTTGAAAGTATCAAGTCCCTTTCAGTCATCCGTGGGATCAGCTCCCATGGTACCTTGCACCTTTACTACGTAACACTTACCAAAATTTATATTGATACATTTTTAATAGTGTTGTGTCTCAAATATCTGTCTTTCACATTAGGCAATACACTACTTCTCAGTAAACAAAAAAGTGTTTTAGCTAATGATATCCTCAGCACATGCTCCATTGATGGCACTTATTAAACATGTTATAATTACTGCTAATTAACACACACACACACACACACACACACTCCATTTCTATAGCAGTGGTTCTTTTTTAAAAATTGAGATATAATTCATATACCATAAATTTCACCTCTTTAATATGCAGAATACAGTGATTTTTAGTATATTCACAAAGTTCTGCCATCATGATTAATTATATTTTTAGTGCTCTTAAAAGACTCACTAGCAATCATTCCTCACTTTACTCTCTAGCCCCTGCAAAATAATAATTTACTTTCTCTCTCTATGGATTTGTCTATTTTGGACAAATCCATAGGAGAATAATACAATATATGACTTCTCTATTTGGCTTCTTTCACTTAGCATAATGTTTTCAGTGTCTATCCCAGTGTTAGCATGCATCGATACTTCATTCCTGCTTATGGCTAAATAATATTTTATAATATACATGTGACAATTTGTTTATTCTTTCATCAGTGGGTAGGCAGTATGGGTTGTTTCTAGTTCTTGGCAATTATGAACAATACTGTACCAATAAATGTGTATCATTGTATTTTCTTTTCTGTTTTTCTTGGATTCCTATATGAAGGTATTTCTGAATCATGTAGTAACTCAATTTTTTCATTCTTTGAGGAATTACCAATCTCTTTTCAAAACAGCTGCAACATTTACATTCCCATCAGCAATGTATGAGAGTTCCAGTTCTCCACATCCTTATCTTTTTTATTATAGTCACTCTAGTGGGTGTGTCTTGTGATTTTGATTTGCAATTCCCTAAGGACTAATACTGAGATATTTCCAGTTGCTTGGTGGCCATTTTTATATCATCTTTGGAAAAATGTCTGTTCAAATCCTTTTCTCATTTTTCAGTTGGACTGTTTATTTTACTGCTGAGTTTTCTTCATATATTCTTAATATAGACCTTTATCAGACATATGATTTACAAACAGTTTCTTCCCTTCTGTCAATCACTTTCCCATTTGTTTCCTTGATAGTAACCCCTGAAATACAATAGATTTGATTTTGATCAAGTATAATTTATCTCTTTTTCTTTTTTTTGTGTGTACTTTTAGTAGTGTATCTTAGAAACCATTGTTTAAAGTTGTAGAAATTTATGCCAATGCTGTCTTATATGTTTTATAGTTTTAGCTCTTACATTTAAGTCTTTAATCTATTTTGAGTTAATTTTTCAAGTGAGGTAAGTTTTATACTTCATTCTTTTACATGTATATACCAAATTATCCCAGGACCATTTGTTGAAAAAACCATTTTTCCCCATTGTCTGGGAACCTTTGATGAAAAATCTATTGATGATAAGGGTTTACTTCTGGAGTCTCAATTCTATTCCATATTCTTATCTACTGTATGCCAATACCACAGCATCTTTATTGCCATAGATTTGTAATCACTTTTTAAATCAGAAAATGTGAATCCTTTAACTTATTTTTCTTTAAGTTCTTTTTAGCTAGTCTGGATCCCTTGCATTTTAATATAAATGTTATAATTAGTTTGTCAATTCATACAAAATAGTAGTTGAGATTTTGATGGAGATTGTATTGAATCTATGGATAATTTGGGGGAGTACTGATGTCTTAATAATACTGAGTCTTATAATCCATGAACAGAGGCTGTCTTTCCATTCCTTTAAGTTTAATTCCTTTCAACGATAATTTGTAGTTTGCAGTGTAAAATGCTTTTTGTTCCTTTGTTAAATTTATTCTTAATTATCTCTGTTTAATACAGTTATAAATGAAATTACTTTTTTCAAAATATAACCTTTGTTCATTGTGTATTAGAACTATAATTGATTTTTGTGTATTTGTCTTGTATCCTATAACCTTGCTGAATTAGTTTATTAGCTCTAATAGTTTTTTGGTGGATTTCTGAGCATTTTAAATTCATGAGATCATCTACAAATTGAGATGACTGTACTCTTCCTTTCCAGTATGATCCCTTTTATTTGGTTTTCTTGCCTGACTGCCCTTGTTAGAGCCTCCAGCACAATGTTGAATACAAGTAAGAAGAGTATATATCCTTACTTTGTTCCTTACCAAAGGGGAAACATTTTAGTCTTTACCATTAAGTATGATGTTAATGCTGGGTTTTTCATACATGACTTTATCAAGTTAAAGAAGTTCTCTCTTGTTCCTACTTTGTTGAACTTTTTAAATATACCTTCACAGCCTCTCTCCTCCTTTATGCTGTTATTTTCATAAATTATATCTTTATACATCATGTTTATCTATCCATATTGGTAACACTTGTGTTATGCCTTTGTCTTTTAAATCATTTGAAAAAGAGTTTAAAAACAAATAATAATACACTTATACTGTATTTTATATTTACCCATGTAGTTACACTTATTGATGCTTTTTATTTCTTCATGTGAATCAGAGTTACTGTCTAGTCATCTTTTATCCTAAAGGATTCCCTTCAGTAGTTTTGTAGGGTAGGTCTGCTAATGATAAATACCCACAGTTTTTATTTACCTAAAAATGTCTTAATCTCTCCATTTTTGATAAATCTTTTTGCTGGACTGACTATTCATTGTTGAAAGTCTTTTTATTTCAGCACTTTGAATATGCCATTCCACTGACTTCTGGCTTGTTTTGTTCCTGATTAGAAATCAACCATTAACTTACTCATAATCCCTTGGGACATGATGTGTTGGTTCTCTCTTGCTGTTTTTTGAGATTGAACATTTGTCTTTTCTTTTGACAGTGTGAATATGGTGGGTCTAGATGTGTATCTCTTTGAGTTTATCCTACATTACTCAGCTTCTTGGTTTTGTATATTGATTTTTCCACAGATTTGGAAAGTTTTTGACCAGTATTTCTTCAAATACATTTTCTGTTCCTTTCTCTTTTCTTTCTTTCTGAGACTCCCATTATGTGTATCTCAGTATGCTTAGTATTTCACAGGTTTTTGAGGCTCTATTTTTATCTTCCTTCTTTTTATTTCTGTTTTAATGAATGAGTAATCTTAATTGACTATCATCAAGTTTGTGATTTTTTTTTTGATACCTCAAATATTCTGTTAGGCCCCTGTAGTAAATTTTTCATTTCAATTTTTTATTTGTCAGATCTAGAATTTTTAAATGGTTATAATTATTTTTAAAATATATTTCTTTATTGGTATTCTCTATGTGATGAGACATTGTTTCACATTCTTTGATTCTTTACATATGGTTTCCTTTAGTGCTTTAGACATATTTAAAGTAGCTTATTTAAAATCTTTCTTGACTATGACAAATGTCTGTGCTTCCTTGGGGCAGTTTCTATTGACTGCTATTTTTTTTTTTTTCTCTTTTATGGGCCACACATTTCTTTGTATGTCACATTTTTTTGTTGAAAACTGGATATTTTAAATGATATTGTGTGGCAACTGGGAATCAGAGTCTCCTCTTCACCCAGGGCTTCCTATTGTTGCTTTCAGTTATTTAGTGACTTAGCAAAAATAGTTATATATAAAGACTGTATTTATTGTAATGTGTAGCCAGTGAAGTTTCTTTTTGATTAGCTTAGTGGTCAGTTAGTTATTAGAGATTTACTTAAATGCTTGAAACCAATACAGTTCCTGGCCTTTGGTAAGGGCTTCATGTGTGTGTTGGGGCTGCTTTTATACTGAGGCAAGCAGTTTACAACTGTGTCTTAATCTTCATTATCTGCTTGCACAGAGCCTCAATGTCAGCCAGAGGTAAGATCATAGGATATTCTCAGGTCTTCCCTAGGCATGTACAGATCCATATGAATGAATGTAGTCTTTAAGATTCCCATGAATATGGTAGAGCTTTTCAAATTCCGCTGTGGATATCTTATTCCCCAGCTTTTCTTTTTAAGTTTTGGTCAGCTTATCCTTGGCCTCACCTGCTATCAGTGCCTCAGGCATGTGTGATGTTAAACAATTGCTGCTGATTGTTTTTGACAATTAACCCTGAGGAAAAGACTGACTTCAGTGGAAGGGCTTTGAGTCAGGTGAAATAAGGGCAAGCCTGTGAGTTGGATTTTCCAGAGAACTTCCAGAGTGGCCAAATATGAAAACTGTCTGAGAATTATGCTATTGGGGAGTTCCACATCTGTTCTTTCTTCTCCAGTAGCAGAGAGGCTGCACATTTTCATCCTAATTGTGAGCTGTTGATTTTTAAGAGTACTGTGGAGCTATAAAGAAGGGGATAAAAAGGGCAAGTTAAAGTGCCACAAAGTTCACTGTTTTAAACAAGATTGTTTAAAGGTTAATTTTCAGCGTTCTGAAAAGTTGATTTTGACATTTTTGCCAGTATTTTCATTGTTTTATGGAGAAGAAGATTTTTGGAGATTTTTATTCCACAGCTCCTGTTCACTCACTCATAACAGTAGTTCTTAGCCTTTGTTGAAAATCACCAATATTTTTGAGACTCTAGTTGATATTATGCTCTTAATATACCAAACATTACATTTCCTCATACTTGTGTATCCTTCACTAGCTAATAATTATGATAATGAGAGTAATAATAATAAACATTTATTATGCATTTACTATATATTAGTATTTTTAACACTTTACATATATTAAGTCATTTAATTTCTTATCAGTCTTATCAGTTGATATAACTAAGCAGAAAGACATTAAGCAAGTTAATTAAAGTAGTCTGGAAGCCAGTGTATCTCAATAAATACTTATCGAATGAGTAAAACTATAAAAATTTACATAGAATGTACAAGGTGTTAGAGACTTCCTGAAGCCTGTTGTGGGGCCAAAAGTTGAGTGCTGAATTATAAGGTGCTATTTATCAAAGACTTCTATTATTTTTTTGTTGTTGTTATTAGAGAGTTAGGTAGCAAATGCCTAATTTAATAAATAAGTGTTAATATGTGTCAGAAAACAAGTTTTTAGAAACGTCCTAATATGTATCAGTTACTGAACTATGTTTAGGCATCAAGCAGTGAATAGAACAGAAATGCTGAAGAAAACATATTGCATATTATTGAACTTTCAAGGTTACTCCATTAATTAATGATAGAATGAGAATCTGAACTAAGAGATATATGATTCAACTTGTCTTGTTCCACTTTACTGCACTTAATATCTTAACCATTCTTTAAATTAATGGTTACATTAATAATGCCCCATGTCAATGCCCATCTATGGTACAGAAATAAAATTATACCTAAAGTGACAGGAGTAACTTAGATGCTTTTGGCAAGTAAACTATTGAGCACAAAAAAACCTTCTTAATTCCTTTAAATAAAGAGATAAATTCTGTACAAGTAATAGGATTTAACTCATCTAATTATAAATTTAGGCCAGAGTCCAGCAAAACCTGGACAGATTCCATCTGCCCCTCACTACTTCTCACACCATCCCTCACCTTTCCAACTGCTTCAAAAATAACTCAAAAATGTAGTTCCAAAAACATACTGCAATTTTGTACACTAAATTAAAATAGTCAACAATATTTCTATGTTCTGATAATTCAGAATATAACGAGTGAAGAAAGTGAGAAAAAATTGATACTTACTTTTACAAATATTCCAAGTGCTTGTTTTTAAATTGAAGTTATTTTCCATTTATTTTCTCATTTATTTTGTTGTATCAGTTTTACTTTTAAAATACAAATTAGCAAGGAAATACTCAATTTTATCTTAAGTCCCTTGATTCTGTAAATCTTGTGTTTATCATATTCTGCACTATTTACAGAATGTTACAGTTAATGTTGCACTGTACAGTCCTTGAAAAATCTTAACTTGAGAACTTCTGACATTTATTTACAGGAAATATAGAGCTTATTGGAGTTTGAAACTACAATAGCCAATCACTTACTCACGTTCCATAGTATATCAAGATCACATTTTACATATTACAGCTAGGAGCAATGTAGTATGTTTGGCATTTATTTTTCTTTAAATGCTGGAATGTGTTTCTTTATCTTTCCTGAAAAAAAATGTAATTTATTTTGGCATTTTTCTAGTTTCACAGAACAGCTTACTTTAGGTTTTGACATTTTTCAAAAATAATATTTGTTCGAGGAACTCCTGTTAGTTGTTCCAGAGGATGAACTGGGTAATAGAAGCATTTTGCGTATTGTACAAATTCATTTAAATTACATTACAAATGTATTAATAAATACATTTACAATTCTCTTTCATGGAAATAAATGATTTTCAATTGCTTCACAGCATAGTAACAATTATTCATAGATGACATAGGATATTCTTCGTGAGTGGTCCTTTGTTTTGATAAATATTAAAGCCTACATTTATAATAGTTAACAACTATTTTCAGATTACTATTGTAATGGCTTGGGATGGGTATTAACAAGATAACAACTGTCTGTACTGAAGGAATTAATATTTGGTTTCATTTTAAAGAGTGCAGTATTGAGTTCTGAAGTACTTTTATTTCATATCATCTTTTCAACACAAGTCTAATTATGGCATTACAGAATAAATATGACTGCACACTGTTTACCACCATCTGTGGGTAGCGGAAAGGCTTTATTAGGAAAATATCACCATTTTCCTAGACTGTTACTGATTTGATAATCAAGTCGAACTGCTGCATCATGATATTCTTATAACACATGAAAAGCTGTGCCACTCTGACAACTTTGATGTCTTAGTGAATTAGTCTCCATCCATATCTCATATAGCACCATTATATTTCAATAATATTTGAGTTACATATTAGCTGAGTGTATTTTACTGTAAGTAAATGTGATCATAAAAATTTATGGTGTTAGTGATTAAGACATCTGAGTTTTTTACCATGGTTAGTCCTTTAATAGTGATTAATTGACTGACACTTTTGACTTCCTATAGGGTTAATGATGACCAATGACTATCACATTAATAAATCACAATTTAAATACCAAGAATAGCTTTTAATTTTTCATAGATATGATGCAGTAATATGGACAATGTCTGTGACTTAATCCTTTATAATTTGAGAACAGACAAACTCAGTACTCGCTGATGCAGCCCTCTGTAGAACAGGTGTTATTGGATTGGCAGATTTTTACCACTGATGCTCTCTCCATTTGCACATAATTAATTAGTAATAAGTGTGGAAATTGTATTATGACCTAGTTATATATCTCTGTGGACATCTGTGTATTTAGAGAAAATGACAGTTCTAGATAGAATGTATGAAACTAATTTCAAATGTCATTTGAATTTAACACATGTTTTGCTTAAAGGTTGTTAGAGATATGACTGTTCTATGTGGATAACTTAAAATCTCTTATATGTAAATTAATAAAGTTTCGTGATTTAATTTAAAGATGATTTCAATGAACTTCTTCCTATGGAGAGGCAGTTTATGCCAAACTCTGGTGGAGAAGGACTGAAAGGACTTTATGCATAAGGACTTTGTGCAAGTAAACAAAAATTATTTCTGCTCTTGTATCAGCTGATGCCTGTATTTTCAGGCACAGAAAGGCCCATGCATCATATGAACTATATTCATTTTATGAAATACTTATTCCTTATGACAGGAGCATGCTCCTTTTCTTTATTATCATTGAAAAATGTTTCAGGAATTATATCCTCTGCTTGCTATATAATTCCAACTCTGTAGTAACTGGTTTTCTGCAAGTTATCCCAGTTTCCTGGGTCACCTTATGAAAAGTGTACTGAGAGAGATTAGTTATTTTAGTTTTTTTTTCTAAAAGGGAATTTTACTAAATGTCAACATAAAGACATTATGAGAAAAATCAAGAGAACCTTAGTATCCTTATTGAAACTATTACTTAGCCATAAATACTGAACAAAAGATAATCAGCGTATTTATATTTTTTGTCTTTTTGCCATTTCTAGGGCCACATTCGTGACATATGGAGGTTCCCAGGCTAGGGGTCTAATTGGAGCTGTAGCTGCCAGCCTATGCCACGGCCACAGTAACGCAGGATCCGAGACGCATCTGCTACCTACACCACAGCTTCACGGCAATGTTGGATCCTTAACCCACTGAGTGAGGCCAGGGATCGAATCTGCAAACTCACAGTTGGTTCCTAGTTGGATTCGTTTACCACTGAGCCACAACGGGAACTCCTAACGTGTTTATTTTTTAATGATACACTCAATTTCGGCACTCATCCATTGTCTATTTATTTAAAAGATGTCTTGAGCATTTATAAGTGATAGTTTCTGTGCTTATTGCTGGGATATGGACAGAAGAGGTTCCTATTCTCTTAGAACTCCCAGATTGTCAGAGTATTGGATATTTACCAATCCTAACCTTCCTAACAGTTTAACTACAATTGTGATAGGTTTTAGGTTTTAGGAAGGTACTATAAAAACATGAAAAAAGGAAAACTTGACATATCTATGGGAAGGATTCAGAAAAAGACCTCTCTGAAAAAGTCACATTTAGACAGATTTGATAAATAATGGTCATTCAGGCAAGAAGATTAAGGAGATTGGGTGTTCCAGGATCAAAGGCTTGTTGAAACCCTCTTCATCCACAGATTAGAAAGAAGTACAGCATATGAAAAACATAACAACTACAACAATATGAACTGGCTTAATTTATACAAGAAAATCTTACAATAGTTATACATGCACATTGTAATGATATATAATTTATTCATCTTTGAAATAACTGGATTCAAAGAGCATCTTCACAAAGACATATTTCCTATGCAAACACATAGTCAGATCTGAGACAATAACTTCGTATTATTCAATGTTAAAAATTTAGAATTCCATTGCAAGTTTCAAGCTGTAGGACTTGTAACTACACCTACTGTTAAAAGAAATTAAAAAAAGAAGAAAACCCACAACATTTAATTCCTACTTAATGGGTTCATGGGATGTCATTTAAATAGATTAGAATAAATACTTGACAAAAGTTAGAAAATAAAAAATCTAGTTGCAGTTTTACTGTGACCAGGCTGGTCAGTTTCTTTCTGTAAAATAGAGTATATACCTTCTTAAAAGGACATTGTGAGAGTAAAGTTTGATAATGTGATGCATTTTGAAAACTGATATGAATTATATAAATGCAATGTTGTAACATTATTTTCTTTCTGAGCACTCCATGGATTTTGGATTTTTCTTATCTTTGGTCAAATATGTTCCCTTTATTGGAATGTTTTCAACATGTTTTTTTTTTTTTTCCTCCCCTAAAGGCCAAATTCAATTCCCATCACTTCTTTGAGGCTTGTTTCCACTAGAAAAGAAGTTATTTATTTCTCCCACCTCTAATCTCCTTTAGCACTTAAGAGTTATTTGGTGACTGGCATTTATTGACTTGTATAGTTATTTTAATGTACATTTCAAAGGCATAGCATTTTGATGTTGAAAGGGAAATTAAAGTTCATTTGGTCCACCAGATTTCAGAGGTTGGGCTCTCCTCTGAATGATTTCAACCCACTTGTCAAATCAATTTTGCTTGAAGAGCTCCACTGACAGTTAGCTTGGTATCTTTTGATTAAGTATATTTTACTTCTTGACATCTCCAGGAGAAAGTTAGTCTGTAAATTTAGAATGAATATGTCAACTTGCTTTCATACCTAGCAACTATTTCCTGATACTCTCTACCATCTCCTTCTTTTTTCCTGGCAAAGGCAGCTTTCAGGTACTTTAGTTGTATTGATCACTCTTTTCGGAAGATATTCTAGGACATATATTTGTCTTAAAATGAAGTATTCAGAACTAAATGTAATATTCAACTATAAAAAAGTACCTGTCTTTTACTTTTAATATTATTCTTATGGCATTATAACTTAAACCTCATTATACTTTTGATAGTCACATCAAGTTGAGCTTACCTTATAGTCCCCATGTCTCACTGACATGTGATTCTGCTAAATCATATATACCCATCATAAAAATATATTTTTTTAAATAAGTTTTCCAGAAAACTAAAATACATCCTGTTAATTCTGGTAGTAGTTCTGGTTACAAAGAACAAAATATGCTCTATTTTAAAGAGAAAGGTAACAAAGCTACACATCAGAACTTGACTTCCAAGGAAACTGCTGCTTGAGCTATGATTAGCAAAACATTCAATCAGAAGGCTAAGTATAGCATTAGGAAACTGCAACTGTAACTACAGAATTACACACCTCTGTCACAATTTCCATCAGCAAAATGGACACCTTGTCCCCTATCTTTTTGAAGCTCTAGGACCTTACTTGCAGAGGAAACTGGACAACATTTCTTTTTTTAAGATTTCCAGTCTCTTTAACAGAAGAAAACATACTGGGAGCAGACTGCAATGGATGTTAACCATGCAGATTTATCGTATATGTCAGTCACATCCAATTATTTACCTTCAAATTCTCATGTTGACTGATAGTGAAAATAATACTGCATGTTAGGAAAAATCCGTAATAATTTAAGTCTATATTATTAAAGTGTTCTCAACTCCCAAATTGATTTATTTCCAAATAGGTGTTTCTGTTTTTCTCTCCTATAGTAGGAGAGAAAGTGAGTACACTGAGAGGAGACCATTCCAGACAGAAAGAATAGCAATGGCACACAATTTATGCCTGTATTAAAGAAAATTAGGTTGAACAAGTAAAGTCAATAGCACTGGGGAAGAGTCAGCAAGTGGGAAATTTAAAGGAAGAAAAATGTGGAGAGTAGTGATGAACTGGATTAGGTAACATCATGTCATTGCAAAGAATTTCCTGTTTATTTGAAGATAGGAAGTCCTTAAGTTATTGAGCAAATAATGGATATGATCTTCCTTCCTTGACTTTCATGTTGAGAACAGACAGCAAGAAATGAATTCAGAGGAGAATAAGGCAACTAGTTAGCAGACTATTGTAATCCTGGAGAGGTTATGGTTGAAAGGGTCAGATTGGTATCAATGGACGTGGTAAAAAGTGATTGGATTCTTGACATATTTTGATGTTCTAGGCAATAGGATTTGCTGATGAACTAGACATAGGGTGTGAGAAAAAGAAGGTATTCTAATATTTTTGAGTAACTGGAAGAATGATGTTGCTATTGATTGAAATCCACGAGTGTATTGGACTATTGGGCTCCTATAACAAAGTACCATAGACAAGGTGACTTATAAACAACAGATGTTTATTTCTCACAGTACTGGAGGCTGAAAGTCTGATGTCAGACTGGTGTGAATTCCCTTCTGGGTTTTAGATTACCCACTTTTTGTTGTATCCTCAGGTGGTAAAAACAATCTTGCTAGCTCTCTGGCCTCTTTTTATGAAGGCACTAATCCTACTCATGAGGACTCCACACTCATGATCTAATTATCTGCTAAAGACCCCAATTTACAAAACCATCACGCTATAGTTAGGATTTCTATATATGAATTTAAGAGTCACAGACACTCACTTCCTAACATTAAGTTTACAAAAACAGTAATTTTTTTTTTTTTTTTAAGGCCACAGCTGTGGTATGTGGAAGTTCCTTGGCTAGGGGTTGAATCAGAGCTGTAGCTGCTGGCTTACACCACAGCCATAGCAATGAGGGATCTGAGCCACGTCTGCAACCTATGCTCCAGGCTTGTGGTGATGCCAGATCCATAACCCACTAAGCAAGGCTAGGGATCGATCTTCATCCTAAGGGACCCTATGTCGGGTTCTTAACCTTCTGAACCACAATGGGAAATTCAAGAGACAGTAATTTTTATGATAGAAATATCAAGAATGCAATTCTAGATTGAACATCCAGGGAAGTGTAAAAAAGAAAATGTTTCAAGGAGGACAAATTTGTCCTATGATGCTGTACTTAGGTAAAATGAATGAGGCTAAGAAATAACCACTGGATTTCTCACTATAGAATACACTGATAACCTTAAGAATGGTAATTTTATTGGAGAATTTGGGAGTGAAAATCTGATTCTATAGATTAAATAAAGAAAGAGAAAGGAGGAATTTAGGCTGAAGGTAGACAACTTTTAAGATGTTTTATCGTAAGGTGAATAAAATTAGTATGGCAGTAGTTGGATAAAAGAGTGACATATGAGATTGTTATTGATTTTGTTTAGGCTAGGGAAAAACCAGCATTACTGTTTACCAGTGAGAATTACTTTATTTTGCAAGTCACTTCAATGGAATGTTGAGAGTGATTTACCAAACCTTTGCGATTCTTAGAAGGGAACAAAAACACATAATATATAGACATATCCATAAATACTAGTACCATTAGTTCTTTTGCCATGAAGAAACAGGAGGCTCCTATGGGATGTGAAATGCAACTTGATCTGCCAGTTACTGAATAAAACCAATCAAAAAATAGAAAAAATAAATATCATTGCAACATGAACCATGATTTACTTAAATTTGGCACTGTAAGAAATAGGATCAAAGTACATGGGATTAAAAAATGTATTAGATGTCAAGAAATAATGTGAGACAAAAGTTCTATTAGTAAAGAGGACAGGTATAACCTAGAATAATCCTGCTAATTAAAGCATAACAGATTATATTTCCTATCAAAAAAAAGAGAGGAAGAGAGATTTGAACCTCACATAACTTTGAGAGATGCGTTCAGTAATTGGAGGTAACAGAAAATCGGTAGTAGAAAAGAAGATCTGTAGAAGAATCCAATTAAAAACAGGCAGCTAACATTTGCAAGGATAAGTCCGAATGTATCTAAGATAATTATGGGTTAATCTAGCAAAAGAAATTCAAGAAAATAATATGTTCTTTTTTCAATTTACATTGAGAAAATATGATAATCAAGATAAAATAGTTTCCCGATGAATGTTTAAGGGCACACAATTTTTGATAACTTGAAAAAGATTAAGATAGTGCATTTGTATAGAAGCTTTTTTTTTCTTAAAGAAAATTAAGACAAGAATATGATATAATAAGGTGTAATGAAGATCTTTTTAAAAATATCTATTGTATAAGAGGAAATATAAAGAATATAAGGGATATTTAGTAATTTAGATACATTAAATAGTTCTTTTTAAAAGTGAATGTCAGGAGGGTTCCCGTTGTGGTTCAGTGGTTAACGAATCCGACTAGGAACCATGAGGTTGCAGGTTCGATCCCTGGCCTTGCTCAGTGGGTTAAGGATCCGGCGTTGCCGTGAGCTGTGGTGTAGGTTGCAGACGCGGCTCAGATCCCACGTTGCTGTGGCTGTGGCGAAGGCCAGCAGCTACAGCTCCTGTTAGACCCCTAGTCTGGGAACCTCCACATGCCACGGGTGCGGCCCTAGATAAGGCAAAAAGACAAAAAAAAAATAGTGAATGTCAGGACCTTAATTAGTTAACACAAGGTCCACTCCATTTTTAACAAGGTGTTTAAGGCTACATACTTAACCTGCAGTGCTATTTTCTTATCTATATACTGTGAGAGTAAAATGGCATTTAACTCTTGAACTTTTGATGTTTAAAAGAGTTGGTGTATATAAAGTGTTTAGAATCGTCAGTGGCACTTGAGAGGCTTTGATAAATGTTAAATATCATCATCGTTATCACTATTCCAAATTATGACTTTAGAGCTGAGCCGAATATAACACACAATATTAATTCTGTACTCTATGTCATGTACAGTCAGATCTAATTTAACAACTGTTTATTGTTTGTCCCCATTGTTTGAGATTCTGCCCTAAGAGTTGGGATAATAACAGTGATCAGGATAGACATTATCTTAGTCTCTTCAGGATAATCTGGCTGGATATATATGCAATTAAGAGAGATGAAGTGGGAAAAACAAATGCCCCAAGAAAGTCGTGTGGTTACAAGTGCTTTAAGAAGTAGATCTTGGCATAGTATTTGTAAAGCTAAGGGAGTTTTCATTAAGTGGTAGATGTCTCAGTTACTGTCAGTTTCTTAATCCAAAAAAAAAAAATTAATAATAATTTGAAAAAGTGACCAGAGTGTAATGAATTATGTTGGGAGAAAGAATGTGCTATGGAAGAACCTAATAGGAGCCAAGAAAATGTTCTAGAAAGAGACAATGGGGTATGGAAGACCCCAGCGGAAAAACACAGGAAAAATATATTCCTTTAATTAAATGTCTTATAGACCTATCATAAGTATACAACACTAAAATACATTCTTTATAACTAGCAACATATTAAAGAAATGGAAAGACTGATTAATGAGACTAAAGAACTTATGTAGATAAACACTAGGATGGAATAACTGTTATTTAAGCTACATCTCATAAAAAGAGAAAAAAAATAAAATATAAAGAATTAGAGGAGTAAAAATTGTAAGCTGGTATCAGAAATGTCACAATAATGTTTCATCCCCATATTTTTTCCCTTTTTTTAAGATAGCTTTATTTATTTATTTATTCATTTTTTGCTTTTTAGGGCCACACCTGCAGCATATGGAAATTCCCACACCAGCCTATGCCACAGCCACAGCCACACCAGATCTGAGCCTCTTCTATGCCCTACACCACAGCTCACGGAAATGCCAGATCCTTAACCCTCTGAGTGAGGCCAGGGATGGAACCTGCCACCTCATGGTTCCTAGTCGAATTCATTTCCGTTGAGCTACAACAGGAATGCTTCATCCCCATATTTTTTTTTCAAAAACTCCAATATTATTAGGATTACTATATGGAATTACTATTATAAAAGTTTTCTCTCTTCACTCTCCCCTTACCACTTCATAAAAGAAAATGCCACGTGTGGTCACATGCTGAAGAAATGACAGAAAGGAAGATGAAACAACTCATGAAACAAAGAATAGGAAGTCTTGGATGTAACCGTGGTAGAAACTGGATAGGTACACAGTTACATCCCATTTTAGGAGAAAACTCTTTACCTTGACCAGTACTGTCAGTAAAAACCCCATTATTTTGGAGAACCTTTTTTTTCCTCCCATTCCTTCTCCTCCAACCTTCTTCATGAGGAGAATGGAGAATATTTTACTAAACTTCAAAGTTATCTGAAAGATATTTCAATATTAAAAAAAAAATCTAACACCGATCTGTTGTCTATTAAAAACACTCTTAAAGACAGACAAACAACTGGCAAAAAGTTAAATATAGCTAAATATAACACGTCAAGTAAATGTGCACTTAAGACATTACTGTTGAAGTTTTTCCTGTTAACTTTTTACTTCCTGGTGTTTAGATAATACTAAACTGTTTACTTCCTTTCCAGCAGGATTGGTTTATGAAATTTTTGAGGTTAAACTAGTGTATGTTATATTAGTTTCAGATGTGCAACATAATAATTTGATATTTGTATATGCTACAAAGTGACAACTACAATAAGTCCAGTTACCATCTGCCACCATGTATTTGACCCTCTTCATCCTTTTTGCCTAAGTGTTTTAAATTGAAGCCAAAACTCCAGATGTCTTCCTCCTCCAATTAAATTCTTACCATTTCTTTCCACCAGGCTTAACTCTTAACCTCTTACTGCTCATAATGAATTTGTTGACATCTAAGAGAGTCTAGTCTGCATAACTCCTCAACTAAATATGATATTATTCTAAAAGTACACTACTCTAGAACTATAAAAATATTTTGTTGCTGTGGCTGTGGCTGTGGCAGAAGCCAGCAGCTGTAGCTCCAATTTGACCCCTCTCCTGGAAACTTCCATATGTTGTAGTTATGGCCCTGAAAACCAAAAAAAAAAAAAAAAAAAAAAAAATAAGCTGTCTATGGTGATAGGCTGATATTTACTAACTCTTTTGCCTCATTCCATTAATTATATGTTTCAAGGTACTGAAGTAATATAAAATGGTCTCTTAACACCCATCTGTAATTCTATTTCCTTTTATGTTCAGATCCGCTAAATGGGCTCACAATGTACTTTCCATAGCTTCTGAGAGCAGATCTAAGAAAGAACTGTGAAATAAAAGCCCAGATAACTGACTCCTCTGTGAATCACTGTGCTCTCTCCAAGTGACTGTTTACTACTTAAAACTGTCTAGTGTTAGAATCTGCTTCTGAGTATTCTGTACAGTGTCTAGCACATTTTGTCACTTTTTATTATGCTTGTGATTGTGGTTATTATTACTTTTCTGTGTCCGTGAATCCAGTTCTTAGCTTGATGATATGGTGGCTGTTTTAGGTGTAATTTTCATGTAAATGGAATATTTTAAACTCTTGTGACCATTAATAACGCCGTGTGTGTGTGTGTGCGCGTGTGCGTGCAGAGCAAGAGTGAGAGTTTAATCTAGGTGTTAACCCTAGGGTCTTGGAAAAGTTCCCATTTGAGTAATTGAATTTTTATTAACTCAATTCTTGCAAGGATTCTCCATTTAATGCAGTACCACACTCTGTATCATTTCTAGCCGTTAAGGTGTTGCTGCATTTCTTCCTATGGTGACTACATTCCATCAATGAATTAAGCATTAATGAAACGAATGAAAACATTTTATTTAATAAATGAGTTTTGGAACCCTCCCTTATGTAAAACAGATACCAGAAAATGAAAGAAATATGATAGCAACATATATAAAGGAAATCAAGATGTTTCCAGGATTCCTATTGTTTAAAAAATTAATCTATATGTTATTATAGTATCACCCCTACTTCTGTAGATTTTTGTCCCACAAAATAATGGAAATAAATGATTTCAATCTTTTTTAGGTGATTCATTTAGGGTGTCTGGGAAACAATAGAATGGGCTAAAAAAAACATGAAATATAGTAGTAGATAGATATGGCTGTTTGTTTTTTGTCTGCTGAATAATGGCTAGTGACAACACAGATGTTAAACACAAAATATTACAGGGATTAATTCATAGTGCTGTAGTTTGCATCCAAGGTCATGTGCAGTGCAAACAATAACTTACAGCCAGGCAGTCTGTAGTGGCAATTAAGGACCACCTAGGGTGGGGATGAAGCTGAAGGTGGCTCCAAACCCTAGGAGGTCTGCAGTCACTTCTGTGTACCTCCTTGGAATGCCTTCTTGTTCATATAAATTAAACAAAAGTGAATTTTCTCCCCTTTAGGGAACAAACAATCCATGGCTCAGATCCTGCAGCCTAAGCATTTCTTCCTTTAGAATTGCAACTGAACCTCCTCTAAACAGCAATTAGCATTTTAATAGTATTAATAACACTCGTGATTTTAACAATCTGAAGCTTTCTGCTTTTTATTGATGTCTTTTGTTGCAGTTTTGTCTAATAGTGTGCCCAGGGTAGCAAAACATAACCAATTAGAACATTTTGCCAAACAGCAAGGAATCTGGATAATTTCAGTGCTACTCAAATAAACATAAAGATGATTGTGTGAAAATGAAATTTCTGGCCAGTGTGACTAGGAGATCTACAACAAATGTTAAGTTGGGCAGTCCCCTTTACCTTACTCTCCTGCATGAAACCAAAATATCTTGATCAATGTTGCATTACTTGTGTTAGATTAAAAAAATCAGCAACAGCAGTCTTTATAGAATCTCTTGAAGCCTTAACTCTATACTCTTTATGAAAGTATAAATATACAGAAAAGTGAGTTTTAGTTTAATACCAGGTTGCACTATTTTTCAAGGAAGACGTCTCTAAATATAATCTTTAATTGGATATCCTTATTATACATTCTCTTAGCAATTGGCACTTTTCTTTCAACTAGCTCAATATACCTATTTCTTTAATGATAATAAGGTAATATCCAGTGAGCATTTCCCGTGTTCTGGGCTTTAAGTAAAAACATTACATGATTCATCTCTATTAATCTTTACAAAACCTATGTTCTGGGGCTGATTTTTTTTCTTTTTTCTTTTTTTACTTTTCAGACCACACCCATGGCATATGGAATTTCCCAGGCTAAGGGTCAAATAGGAGCTGCAGCTTCCAACCTACACCACACCCACAGCAATGCAGGATCCCAGCCACATCTGTAACCTACGTAACAGCTCATAGCAACGCTGGATCCTTATCCCACTGAGCAAGGCTAGGGGTTGAACCTGAGTCCTCATGGATACTAGTCAGATTCATTTCCACTGCACCACAATGGGAACTCCCTCTGGAGTCTATTATTATTATTATTTTTACAGACACACAAGCTTAGAGAGTTTATTTGTCCAAAATCAACAGCTAGTAAGGAATCAATCAAGGACTCAAATCCAGATTCCCTGTCTTCAGAGTCCATATCTGAGGTTGCTTCCCTTGTATGGTTTTGGGGGGAATAGCAAAATGTTGGTTTTATTTTGTTTTTGTAAAGCATTTGCCTCAACGACTAGACTCTAAGTACTATGAGGGTAAGAATTGTTTCAGCTTACTTCACTCTAAATTCACGATATTTGGTATGTAAAAAGGGATGGACTTACCTTTTTTGAAAGAATGAATGAGTATGAGTAGATGTGTTCTTATAAGATTGTCACATGACTCTTGTTTACTTGCTTAGTGTGATTTAGGCCCTTGTGTTCCTGATTCCTGAAGGAGGCATACAGATATTTAAGCAATTTCTGATACTCCATCTTCTTGCTAATGTTAATTTTCCTCTATGTTTGTGTATTTATACATAGGAAAAAGGTTATATCCTGTATTGTTTCCAAAAATGAATTTAAGTGATCATACCCCTTGGTAGTTTTTTTCATTTCATGCTGGTGCATGCACATGTGTTTGCGGAAAAGGAAATAGGAGTTACAGGGAAAAATTCTGGAGCACTTTAGTGTTGCTCTTACTGAAATATGAAAAACTGTATATGCGATATATATATATGATAGATATAGATATATATAGTAGAATAGGATAGATAGAAGAGAAACAGATTCAAATAATTCATCCAAGAAAATTCAGGAACTGGAGGAACAGAAGATTAATTGTGGAAAACAAGGAATCCCAAGTGGAAGAATGAGTTCTTAGGACCTTCTATCCATTTATAGTCACACTTCCCAAATTTCAGCGTGAGAATCACCTAGGAATGTTGTTAAAACCCAAATTCTAGGGCCCATAGACCAAAGATTATGATTCCATCTAGGCGGGAGTGGAGAATTTGCATTTATAGCAAGTTCCCAGGAGATGCTACAAGACTACACTTACCCAGCAATTGTAGGTCAGAAATCAAATATCAAGAGAGGAGTCATAATAGTGCTTCTGATTCTCTGGCACTTGGTGCCTTAACTAGATTCAACATCTAATGCTGAATGCCAGTCAAGCAGTATAATACCCTTGTATGTCTCTCCTGGAGGGATATGTAGAACAGTTAAAAAAAAAATTCATCTTGGAGTTCATGTTGTGGCTCAGTGGTTAACGAATCTGGCTAGGAACCCTGAGGTTGCAGGTTCGATCCCTGGCATCGCTCAGTGTGTTGAGGATTGGGCATTGCCTTGAGCTGTGGTGTAGGTTGCAGATGCGGCTCAGATCCCACATTGCTGTGGCTGTGGCGTTGGCCGCTGGCGGCTACAGAGCTCTAATTAGACCCCTAGCCTGGGAACCTCCATATGGCGTGGGTGCAGCCCTGAAAAGACAAAAACAAACAAACAAACAAACAAAAAACATCTCTCTCCTCTTCTATTCCGTGACTCTGAATTCAAATACCCATGCAGGGCCTCTTGGAATAGGCCTCAAACATAGTACCATGATTTTCTCCCATAACAGTGATAACGCTGGTTTTCTTCTTAGATTAATAGCCCAGTGATGGTGAGCATTGCGGCAGAAGCAGAATGCTTGGGATCAAACCCACCTCTGTTCTTTTCTAGTTATATAGCATTGCTTAATCTTTCCCTTCCTCACCAATAAGATAAGGAGAATAACAGCATCTATCCTATGGCATTGTTATGAATACAAATTAAGCATGAAACACGTGTTTTATTATCATTTTAGCAAATGATTATTTAATCATTTTATTCAATTTCTTATTCATGGTGGTTATTCTTGCTAAACAGAGAACTCAGCCAACCATGGCTCCCTCTTTGATTTTCCAGGCTTTCTCTTATTTTGGCTTTTGTAAATTATATTATTGAGAACTTCAGACAGAAATGACATTTCAGTCCATGGCCAGGTGCATGGTTTGTACTTGAGTTGTGAAAATTCTAATTTGGTTCCTCACTAGACCATAACATAGTCCGAAGATTCAAATTAATGCAAAAACCAACAACAGTGGTATCACTCCATGTTGATTCAATATGTTTAAGGGAAAAAAAGGCAGGGGTGTTGGGGGGGACTGGTTCCTGTTAATTTCCTTAGGGTAACAATATTGTAGCATTTACTTCTTAGCATTGATACTGCTGATTAATTGAATCCTCCACTTGCCAGTGGGGAAAAAACCCACTGATTTCTTGATCACTGCATCTCTAATGCATAACACAGAATCTGGCACATCACAAGTGCTAAATCTCTGTTTACTAAATCAAACCAAACACCTTCCTTGAATGTCAACTTGTATTTTAATACTGTTTTAACATGGGATTTGAGCATTCCCAAATGGCAAGTAAAACTTTATGGAAAGGAAATGATGAATTTGTTCTTAGGTTCAAATTTCCCATGTTTTATGTGAAAACTTAAATGACATATTGCTTAAAATATTTTTAAATTATTGAGCTATTTACATTATCATGAATATGAAAATCAAAAATAATTTTATTGCTCATTCAGTTTTTGATACAAACTTTCCTTTTTTTTGATCCATTACAGTCTCCTTAATGAGCTCAATGCATACATTTTTGTTGTCATATGCAGTGCCAGACATTCTAAGTTTTACATGTTTTACATCTAACTTTTGGTAGCTAGGGAGCTCATTAGCAGCTACTTCTTATTGTGAATAAACTGCCCCATGAGATATAAGAACTCCTCAATTCACAAGTTCATATTCTTCTATGAGGTCACTTAGCCTTCTAGGTCAATTATAGCCTGTTAACATTTCTCTGCTTCTGAAGATTATTTTCCCAGGTATGGAATCGAAACTGTTTAAGTCATGACCAGAAGTGCAGTCTATATCAATCACTTGTGTCTGAAAAGACAGGGTTAAAATAATTTCAAACAGGATGAAAGGTATCAAAGGAAATACCTCACTGTTATTTTGACTTCTATAGCATCAATGTTCAATATAATATATGGAAATGATGAAAAAAATAACAGTAATGAAATTTTTTATTAGGTTAATGAAACAATTGCAGGAATATAAAATTGACAGTTTAGGCATCTAATGTAATCTTTTGGAAGAACAGACACCATATTCATAGCAGGTAGGTAAATTTCCTCTCTTTACAGAAAGTCACAGTGTTTTTAAGAGTGAGGGGATAAGGAGGGTGTTGATCTTGGGATGGTGTTGTTGCATATTAATATTAGTACTCACCAAATTACTTATAATAAATGTGAAAGTATCAGAGATTCAGACCTAGGCATGGTCCAAACACATTAGTACCTGCATTCAGAATTAATCACTCACATTTTCAGAGGGCCATAAGGGTGAGTCATTTCAACTGTAGGCGTATGAAAAATATATATAAAATAAGCTTCAAAACTTCAGTCTCTCTTAGACAGAAAAGAGATGGGAGGTGAAGGGAACCTTGATTACATTTATCCAGCAATGTGGAGAGATGAAAAATATGTGTAAAGTTACCAATCCCCTAAATTGCCTAGTATAGCATAGTTTGACTAGTGTGACTCTAAAACATCAAGCAATGTTGGAATTAACACAAACAAATTTTTCTTATGCATCAGAGAATATGACTTATCTAACAGAATTTTACTTATAACACAGTCAAAATATTAAAACAGGTTTAGAATATGGTTATTATTTTGTTGTTATTCTTAGCACATTGAATAATGCTTCAGTAAAAACAATTTAAATCTTACAAAAGCATTACCTCACCTGATACTCTATGGTTAGTTACATGATCTACAATTAGTTGGATTTATACCTGAGGTTTTAACTTTGAGCATTGCTATTTATATTCTTATGTTTTGTATTTATTTATATTTATATTTTGTACTTATTTATATTTATACTTTATTTTTAGTAAAGCATTGCTAATTTACAGTGTTATACTTACAGTATTATAGTTTCAGGTGTGAAACATAGTGATTCAATATTTTGGAGATTATACTCCATATAAAGTTACTGTAAAGTACTGGCTATGTTTCTTGAGCTGTGCATTACTTCATTGAGGGCTGAGGGAAGGGGGAAGATAGGTAAAGGAGATCAATAGGTACAAACTATAGGTATAAAATTAATAATTATTTGTTTTGAGTTTACAACATTCACAGAGTATACTGATCAGATCAGAAAACCAGGCCCAAGTAGCAAATCTGGTACTTTGCAAAGCGAAAAGCAGTAGCATTTAAGTAATACTTGTGGTGCCTATGAAAATTTATGTTCTATAGGGGAAGTATGATTATATTTGATTATAAAATCAATTAGAGGAGTTCCCGTAGTGGCTCAGTGGTTAAAGAATCCGACTAAGAACCATGAGGTTGCAAGATCGATCCCTGGCCTTGCTCAGTGGGTTAAGGATCCGGCATAGCTGTGAGCTATGTAGGTTGCAGACGCGGCTTGGATCCCATGTTGCTGTGACTGTGGTGAAGGTCAGCAGCTACAGCTCCTGTTAGACCCCTAGCCTGAGAACCTCCATATGCTGTGGGTGCTGCCCTAGACAAGGCAAAAAGACAAAAAAAAAATTTAAATAAATAAATAAATCAAATCAATTAGAGATAAGGCAATAATTTGGGGTTGTATCTTTCTGGAAAAAATCATTCTGTTGTTGCTTTCTGCAGTTTCCTATAGAGGAACTATCTTATGGACTTTTTATTAGATAGATAATCTATGATTCCTTTATCATATATATATATACATTTTTTTTTTAACCTATAATCCCTAGTTTTTTGTACAAGGAAGGAGGTGTTAAAACCTGCATAAGTATGATACATTTCTGTTAAAGCTCTATTGTGAAATTCTGATGTTTGTTCTAATTGGTTGGTATCAGTGCTCAACCAATTGTTAAATATTTTGAAAATCACTCTTGTAATATAACCATGGGAATATTCCTAGACAGAATAGGGAGGCCACTGAATTTTTCTTGCTAAGGACTACTATGTTGCAAAGAAAAAGAAAGTAAAAAATTATCTCTAAGGATAATTTGCACAGCTCTAGAACTGACACAAACTACAATGATTGTTAGTGTTCCAGTAAGTCTTGGTCACTGCCATGCATTAATCTATGTCATAAGCACAAAATCTGTGTCTCTCAAGTGCAAAACAACCAGCCAGAAACCTAAAAACAATGCAATGGTCAAAGCCATTGCATTGGTTATAATTAAGCTGATTTGTTGACAGATTCATCACATAATTACATCACTAATACAGCTTTCTTGTTTTCAAAACTTAGTCCAGAAGGATCAAGCATTAACTGAAAACATTTTAAATCACTTGAGGAGTCATACATTTGATATGAGCTTTATCAAAGATCAAAATTTGTATCTTAAAATCATTACACATTCTATTCAACCAAAAGTGCTTTTATTTTATCCTTTTTTAATTTTTAAGAAATAAAGAAGTTATTATAATATTTAGCTTTTGGTAAGATATTTGTATCCAGTTTTGCTCATTACAATTGCTAAACTCAGAGTTCCCATGTGGCTTAGCCAGTTAAAGATCCAGCATTGTCACTGCAGCGTTTCAGGTCACTGCTGAGGCTTGGGTTTGATCCCTGGCCCAGGAACTTCCATGTTTCATGGGTGCAGCAAAAATAAGTAAAATGAAATGGATAAGCTCAGCAGTGCTCAACTCTCTACATATAAAGCGACATATTGTATAAATTTTAGTAGTAAAATAAATATTTTTCTTTCATGATTATAAAGATTGAGATAATAATATTGATACGATGTTTGTCATTGAAAAGAAATTATGATAAGCCATGGTCAGAAGCATATCATAAAAGTTTCTACAGGTCCCAGATAAGTATTACTCAGACACTGAAGACTGAAAATGAAACCATTATTTCTCTTGCTTGATTTTTTAAACAATCAGTCTTGAAGTATAGCAACAATTGTTTTATGGTGTAAGTGCTAAAAAAAATTGTAGTTCTAATCATTCTACCACTTTATTTATTTATTTAATTTATGGCTGCACCTGCAGCATATGGAAGTTCCCAAGGTAGGGGTCGAATTGGAGCTGCAACCGGGACCTACACCACAGCCATGGAGACACCAGAGCTGAGCTTTATCTGTGAGCTACACCACAGCTTGCAGCTAACGCCAGATCCTTAACCCACTGAGTGAGGCCAGGGGTCTAACGCACATCCCCACAGAGACTATGTTGGGTTCTTAACCCACTGAGCCATGACAGGAACTCCTATTCATATTTTTAATGGCTTAATCTAGTTTTTTTGTTGATCTAGAGGGGATTGAAAAATATATCATGCACCTAGTGACAACAGGTGAATCATCATGTCTTTATTGTCTTTCTTCTTAGCACTCAAATCCATATTTCATATGATTTTTATCACATTTTAGATACCTGGGATATTTTCTATCCTTTATTAGATTAATCTTGTAAGGGAGGAAACAGGAGTTCCTGTTGTGGCTCAGCGGTTAACGAACCTGACTGGCATTCATGAGGATGCGGGTTCGATCCCTGGCCTTGCTTGGTGGGTTGGGGACCCAGGGCTGCCGTGGGCTCTGGCATTGGTCACAGACATGGCTTGGATCCAGCATTAATGTGGCTCTGGTGTGGCCAATGGTTACAGCTTGGATTGGACCCCTGGCCTGGGAACCTCCAATATGTGGCAAGTGCAGCCCTAAAAAGACCAAAAAAAAAAAAGGGGGGGGGACATGTTGATTTGTCCTAAGATATTGCAAACTATCCATATGCTATGGAAATTATTTCAACCAGTCCTTGTCTTCTTTCATGCACAAATATTGTACATTGATTGGATTGTGATAGCTTCTGACAATAATGAATTGTTCAGTTAGCTCTCAGCTCATGAGCAAGTCTGAAGAGTTCATTATCTTATTGTGAGGGTAGTAAGAACATAGATCGCCTATTTTGGTCGCTATTTCTATAGAAAAAAAATCACCTAGTAGGTCTCACACTTCCTAATTAGGTAAAGATTCTTTAGATATCCATCTGTTTTGGTTTTTTAGCATCTTTATTCTGTGGCAATCAGAAGAGAAATGAGAAAAAAAATACACACACACACTTAGAGCTGGGAAATTAGCGTTTGTAACTCCTGTAATAATGCTTGGGTAACCCATTTAGTAAATAACTTTTATCTTCTTTCCTTCCTGTGGAGGGAATTCAATAAAATAAGGGCTGATTTTGAATACAGAATTGAAAATTTTTTAAGTCACTGCTGTAATAGATGTAATAATCTATATTTTGATACATGTTATATTTTACTAAAAAAGTCATTTATAAGTGAATTCTGTATCACTGGCAACCAGAACTAAATCTTATCATAATTGGCCTTAATAAATGGATAGATGACTGAATAGCAAAGTAGACATTTCTATACCTCTGTCCAATTTCTATTTAATATGAAAATCAGTTTTGTTTAAATGATTCAGAATATCCTGCATTCTAGAGCTGAGGCAGAAAAATCCTCTCAATTTTAAGGATAGTTCCTTCTCTTCCACTAAATACTTATCCATTCCAAAACAAGACTCTGACTTGTGTGTAATAATTTGTATTAAATGAAGAGCAGTCTCATTTTGGTGCAGAATGTGCATTGCCCAAGCCTTCTGTAGTTAAACTATCCAGGTGAAAACTTCTCAGGTAGGGTAGGTACATCAAAAGTTCACAGAAACGCAACCTAATATGAAGTAAAAGGCCATTGCAACATCTTCCAAAAGGTAATGGGAAAACCAAAGTTCCAAAGAATGGATATGGCCCTCAAAATAGTATATCCACAGCTCTGAGGCCTGGGAACACTATGACTCTCATGATATCCTTTGGATGCCTGATCATATCCCATCATATTCTTCTGGAGCAAGTGGTCCTGTTGAAGTTTAAAACTCAGTGCAATGATTAGGAAAAGAAAGTCATATTCACAGAGAGAATGGTCATGAATCAAGATCAAAATATGTGCTATTGGGAGTAGATTATAGAAATTAGACTACTGTTGACACAGGTAGATGATAAAGGAGAAGTTGAAAATGGGTAATAGAACCTTCTTGTCCAAAGCATTTTTACACAGTCTTTTAGCAGTACAATGAACATGCAATTCATGGAATTCAGCAAAAAAAGCAGAGATTTCATGACAAACTCAACTTTGATAATGAAGTTTCAATACTAGATTTAAAAATTTTCCGAGTTCCTGTTATGGCGCAGTAGAAATGAATCCGACTAGCAACCATGAGGTTGCAGTTTCCATCCCTGGCCTCACTCACTGGGTTAAGGATCCAGCGTTGCCTTGAGCTGTGGTGTAGGTCACAGATGTGGCTCGGATATGGTGTTGCTGTGGCTGTGGCATAGGCCAGCAGCTGTAGCTCCAATGAGACCCCTAGCCTGGGAACCTCCATATGCCATGGGTGTGGCCCTAAAGAGCAAAAAAAAAAAAAAAAAACCATATGAATGGTTAAATATTCAGAAATGTGCCAATAAGTGACAAGATAGACTTTACTAATTATTTATTTGAGAGCTGAAACTGATAATGAACTGAAGTATGGAATAATAATTTGGTTGGAAATTAATAAAAATTACTTCATTAATTTTTTGCTGAATGGATTAAAACCTACAATTTGTTGTATATACACACAAAGGTATATACATACATATATGTATATACACATATGTACAAACCAACAGTTTTCATGCATGTAAAATAAATAAGACAACATGAACTACAGAGGCAATCAGAGTTATGGATAATTTTTTATTGTCATTGCATATATTTGCTTTCAATATGTGTAAAAGGAGCAGGGATTATATATTCCCACTTGATCACCAGTCAAAAATTGCCTTCATTTCAGAGACTGTTATCAAGATACATAAAAATTGAAGGGCATGTTCTTCCAAAGCACAACACCAATCTGCTCTTTAGGCCAACGTTATAGCTGCCCGTTTATGACTTATTATTGCCCTGAGCTGTGTACTGCTCTCCTCCCAGTACTATATTTCTTGAAAATTTGACATAGAAATCTGTGACACAAACTGTCAGCTTGGTGCAGAAAAAAATTTCAAGTTCTCTCATTAATATTAAACTTCTGGGGGAAAATGTGTTGCTGAAACAAGCATTTATTTTAAGGATTAAGGAATTCATATATTACTATTGACATGATAATTGAAATCATGTTCAGCAGAATGAATGATTTAGAAATTATACCCATGCATTCTAACAGAAGGGACAGAGATAGATAAGAAGAAGGAAAAGTACATTATCACAAAATGTGCAGGATTCAAACATCCTTATCAAAATGATGAAATAATGAAAAAAAGTTATTGTGACCATCTATTATTGTTTTTAATGAGCATCAAAGGGGTAGTGATAAAGAAAAAATATTGTCAGTCATTGCAACAGAATGTAGTTGAAAAGCTACATCTTTTTATGACAATGCAGGCAAGTATAATTTGGATGTAAATCATGTCTTTGTCCCTACTTTATAATGGACTTTCATTATACTTTACACAAAATTTGGGACTGGAAGGAAACAGAGAATCAGGTACTTGTTTCTGACTTCCCCTCACAGGACTCGTTATGCAAAACTCCCAGTGACTTCAGAGGATACTAAAAACTGTGGATAGTATAAGGTCTGCTCTTGGGAGCTAAAGAGAAATGGCACTCCCTTCTCTACCTCTTTTTTTTTTTTTTTCTCATGTGGCACTAAAACTATGGGCAATTTTCATTTCTTTCTCTGCCTCAACTCAAAGATATTCCTCTGAAGTCAAATATTATTGCAGTTTTTTTTTAATGTATCCTTTTTTTTCCTGCTTTTCCACTTGGATATATTCTGTTCATTTGAAGTAAGAGAAGTTTTATTTTGGAAAGAATTCATTTGGGTATTAAAAAAAATGAAGTCCTGGTCTGTTAGACATTGACTAAAGGAATCAGACCTTCCAGTCCCCCTACCCTCACCCCTGTCATTGCTGAACAAATAAAATTATGTGAGAAGGCGAAATTATCTTCCAAAGCCAAATCTTTTAATAGTAACATATTTGACTAGCACTTTAAGTTTATAAAACATTAATGTACATTGCTTCCTATGATAATAATAATAATAATGTGTTAAGAACAATATTTTATTGTCACATTAAAAGAGAAGACAGTTGAGTTTGAGACACATATTTACTTGCTCAGTGTCAGGCACATAGCAGGAAGCAGAACTGTGTGTCTCAAACACAAATTTTTTAAATTTAAATCCTGGATTCCTTATACTATATCATATAATGTCAATTGATTTTTTTATATCATAGCAGATTTTTTAAATTACGAAGTGAAACATGAATAATTTTTAGTAATTGCCAACCTTTTTCTAGAGCCCAATCATTACCTATGGAATGAGTGTTGCTTTCATAATTAATTCTTTTCTTTTCCTTCTTTCTTCTTTTCTCCTTCCTTTCCTCTTTCACTTTCTTCTCTTTTCTTTTCCTCTCTTTTTGTTTCTTAATCCATCAAATTGATATTTTCCATTGAATTACCTCTCTTACCTGTTTAAATAGCCTACTCACAGGTACATAAAACAGTGTAAATATGACCAAGATTCTTGTAGAAGTTAATTGTCTTATGACTTAATTATTTCCTGAGTAGAAATGGATACAAGATAAGCAAATAGCAAGAGTTTATAAGTCAGGAAACTCAGGTTCAAATATTCTTTGTTGCTGCTATCTGGCTGAATTTTTAATCCTTCTATTCCTCAGTTTACTCAACAGTGAAGTTGGAATAATAGTATTTTATGTCACAGACTTTATGAATGATAAATAAGGTCACTGTTAACCTTTATCCATAGCATAGCACTGTGCCCAGAATATGGAAAATGCTCAATTAGCTCTTTTTGTTGTTCATTTTTACTTAAGTTGTTATTATTATTTAGCCAATTTTATCATTAGAGAAAAAATTAGATGTTCCCACTGAGCATCTGTTTCTCATTTTTGGAACATCTTCCAAGAAAATTAAACAAATTAATTTTTAGAATAGAATTACTTGATATGACTATTGGTCTTGAAAGAATGATGGCCAAGGCAAAAACTTCCCTTTCATACAATCACTGTTGACAAATTCCTCCTGGTTAGGTACCATAATTCATCATATATTGAATTGTTTCTTGGCTGCCATGTGTTTTTAAGAAATCTGATGATTTTTTACTTTGCAGTTATTGATTTTGTTGTTTAGCAAGTTGTATAAACTCTATTATATATGTCTGTATAGTTTCAACATCTGAAATGTGGTTAGTACTTACAGGGAAGGAGACTTATCTGAAATATTATATATTAGAAGTTTAAAATTCTAAGTATAAAACTACCTGAACTGAGTGTAAATATTATAAGAGTGCTTAAAGGAAATGCAAATGAAGCATTAGAAAAAGTTAAATGAAAGAGGAAAGATAACACTGAAGAAAGAAAGAAAAAACATTATAAATAAAAAGCAATAAATGCCATAAAAAAGAGAAACAAGTATAATGGGTTAAAAAAATCAGCTTATTTCATCCTCAGTGTGTTTACACTTGTGATTTCATGTACTTAAATTGTTTTTTGTCTAAATAAATTCATGACTTTCTTCTTTTTAATTACATATCTCAGCTTAGATGTTGTCTAGACCATGCAGCTAGTAGCAATACAAATTCCCAGCCAGGAGCTACATCATTATTTTTCTCTGATATTCTGAAAATACCTTCCCCATTAAATGTAAGCAACCTGAGGACTGATTAGTTTACCACCAGTCAACATGAAAGGACACAGCATATATATCCATTTAACATTGATGTAATATTTTGAAAACTAGTATCATATTTCTTTGAACTAGTATTAAATATATACAGTTATGTGCACCCTACACATTTACTGCTTGATCACTACAATTCAGATATTGGGGAGAAGTATAAAACATCAAATAAATATACTATATATTAACACAATATAATAATGGAAGTTTACTTGATTCATCCTCTGTTACACCTCCTTTATTATGAGAACCGCTGTTTACAGGGGACCTTCTAAGCTGAAAATATATATGCAAAGACAATTGACTGGAGGTGAAACTAACTAGGGGACTTTGTGATTGATTCTTGGGCCATTAAGCGTTTTTAAGAGGAATAAAACGGTTTATTGTGCTTACGTGTGTGTGTATGTATATATATATATATATATATATATATACACACACACACACACACACATTAGCACACTATATATACATATACATAATTTACACACATACACATATATGTAATATTCATATGTGTACATATATATATACAACACACGTATATGTGTGTGTATATATATATATGTAAGTAAACTAGTATAACAATTGTATACTAGTCTTAGCCATATATATAGATTTTCCCGTTTAATCCACAAACCACCCTACAAAGGAAATAGGGCAGCAGAACAGTATATCCTTTGAAATATGTCAACTTGATTAGGATGAATACCAGAACTCCTTTTGAGTTATGTTTCCTGTCAATGGGAGAACACAGAGAGATTCTTGGGCAAGATTTGGAGAATGTAAATGAAGCAGCAGTATCTCTTCTCGGCCTTTTGGCTAAGATCAAGTGTAGAAATGAAGCAGCAGCCATCTGGTAACTCAGCACTATTGCTTGTATGATGACTTCTCTCCATGGTGGAGGACAGTAGAGTTTGCCACTGTTCCACCACCCCTAGACGTTCTACTATGGTGTGTTTAGCATCACAAGGAAGGGTTTCAGGTTCTACTGTGAGCATAAGTACCATCAGGATAAGAGGTATCCAGCTCGTACTTGTCGATTCAAATTTGCCCTTGCTCTCTGTATTTTATATCCATCTTCCCTTCCCGGCTGCCTATTCTGTAGCTTGGAAGCTATACTATAAGATATGAAGACAGAAATCTTACATACAGTTTTTAACCAGGATTCACTACTAAGATCAAATCCCCATATCTCTTTATCCATCGTCTATCTCTCTGTCTACCCATCTATATATATATATATACTTCAAAGACAATGATTTTAAAAGGTATGAGCCCTTGGGCAGGGTTATGTAAATAAAGGCTAAAGAAAAACATCTATCTTATTAGCTTTTTCAGACGAAATGTTGTATTTTGTTGCTCTTCTCCATTTTATGTTTAATTTTTCTCACCAATCACTATAACCTAAATTCTAGTTTATGTCTGTTATGTTTTCTCTACTTCCAACTTCTTAATTTGATTTTGTAAAGATTATATTTATTTGACAAACATTAGTACAGTACATATTCTGTACCAGGTACTGTTCTCAGAACTTTGCAAGTATTAATTTGTTAAAACATTCTTAACAGCCTTACAAGGTAGGACCTATTGTTTTGTCTGTTTTACATATAAAGAAAGTGAGAAACAGAAAAGTTGCATAACTTGTCTGAGACCACTCAAACCAGTTGTTATACAGGAATTTGAACTCAGTCTTGCTTGGGAGTTCATACCTTTTTTAACATAATCAATTAAAGCTATAGTCTTCCTTCAAATTTCTACTTTCTATCAGGGAACAGAATATAATGGCATTTAAATAGAGACTTAAGGGAGTGAAAGAAAGGCCAATATGGAAATATGGGGGAAGAACATTCTAGACAGAGAATGGTAATTATAAATGTTTGCGAAGGAGAATTTGCTTGACCTACTTTGGAAGAGTGAGGGTGATCAAACCAAACAGTTTGTATCAGAATGAAGGAGATATGACACGAAAATGATAAAATTTCATAGGGATAGAAGGGAACAGGATCTTACAGGCTCTTATAGATAGGAGACCCTTATACTACTTGCCCAAAAGATCCCATTTTCATGCCTATTATCCTGGCATAATAATTAACAGTTCTTCCTTCACTGAAACAATTATTGAAGTTGCGACTATAAATCATTGAGGCACCTTTCTTACAGGTCATTGAAAAGAATTTCTTTTTAATCTAATGAGATGGAAATTCACTCTTGTTCTATTGATAATAGAATGCAGGGGAAATAGGAAAAAATGGATAAGAGGTAAAGGCAGAATTTTGGGTGAGAGAACTGATCATACTTTAGACCTGGTAGTTGTGAATGTGTGAAGCAGTGGTGGGATTCTGTGTATATTTAGAAGGTCAAGACAGTGAATTTGCTGGTGAATTGGATGTTGGGTGTATGAGAAATATAACTCAAGAATGACTGCAATATTTAGGCTTGAGCAATTAAAAGCTTGAAGGTGCTATTTAATAAAGAAAGACTGAGGGGAGGAACTGGCTCAAGGGGAGGAGTATAAATTCAGTGTAGATGTATGAAATTTGAGATACTTCAATATGAGGTACAATAAGTGTTGTTGAGTTAGATGTAGGACTCTTGGTGTTCATGAGAGAAGTTTAGGTTGGATTTATAGTTGAAAGTTAGCAGATTAGAGATGCTATTTAAAGTCACAAGGTGTAACAGCTTCACCTAGAGAGAGTTAACTGTGTGAATTAACATTCAACACTTCTATTATGTTTTCTAAGCAAGTATGTAGTTGACATCAGACATATATAAACAGATAGTTTAGGTATTCCCATTAATATTGGGGCTAAGAGATTAGAGAAGGCCTATTTGGAAGTGATGGGGGAATGGTGGCGAGTTCTGGTGCAGCAAGGCAGAAAAGTAGTATCAGATCAACTTGTCAAGCACTGCAGGAAACCTTTGCAGATGCCCACAGATTGTATTAGATGATACTTTGTTTTCTCACACTTTGACTATTTCTATCACTATTTTTTTTTACATTGTAATTATTTGTCTCACCAAAATTTCATCTTCTTTGTGATTTATTTTGCTTTATAGACCCCTGAGGGCCATATTGTCAAGCTGCTCATTTTCGAGAGCAAATATTCAATTGTCTTTTAACTTATAGAACAATGATTTTACATAGTCTTACCTAGTGCATACACTATCGCTAATAGTTGAACAGTGAAATGAATTAATTAGAAGGAGAGAAAGATAGAAACTCAATTACTAAAATAGGTCCCAAGGTATTCAAACCTATTGATATTATCAGTGGGCCCTGGGTCAAAAGAAGTGTCTATTTTACTGGGCAGGATTTGAAAAACAGTTATTTTGATGATGGTAAGCTTACAAACTACTTAAGATTTTGGAAATGTTAAGTATTGTTCAGAATTGGCTCCAGTGAAAGGGTGGGGACGAGTTGACAGATTTAAGGGATGAAGCCCCATAGAAGATATGAAAGTGCAATAAGATAAACAAATTATATACCCTATCATCTCTAAAGTTAAATAATTTAGATTTTAGATATGATGGAAGTATTCAGTCAATAACATATAAAAGCAAATTTATTGTTTACAATTATAAACAATGTATTAAGATACATTTTAAAATGTTTACTTTTGCTAGATAACTGTTAGCAGGACTAACATACTTGTACACTATGAAAAGAAAATCATTTTTGCCCTCAAATATCACTCATAGATTAATTATGTCAACATGGTCTAAATTTTAAAAAGTTAAAAACTTCATAGGCATTTTACAAAAATTGTGTATTTATAGTCAATATGTAAAATTACTTCACATGTATATTTTATTAATTTGTTGTTGGAACTATTTTATCATGTCATTATCTTTTTAACTTATTGCCTAGGATATTATCGGGGGGGGGTTCTGATATGGACTGAATGTGTATGTCCCTCAAAATTCTGATGTAGGAGTCCCGCTGTGGCACTGTGGAAATGAACCTGACTAGTATCCATGAGGATGTAGGTTTGATCCCTGGCCTCGCTCAGTGGGTTAAGGATCTGGCATTGCCACGAGCTGTGGTGTAGGATGCAGACACAGCTTAGATCTGGCTTTGCTGTGACTGTGGTTTAGACCAGCAGCTGTAGTTCCAATTGACACCTAGCCTGTGAACTTCCACATGCCTCACCTGCAGCCCTAAAAAAAAAAAAAAATTAAGATGTAAAGTCCTAACCCCCCCAGGGGATGGTTTTAGGAGGTGGGGCCTTGGGAGGTGGTTGGATCATGAAGGTGGAGCCCTCACGAATGGCATTAGTGCCTTTATGAAAGAGACCACAGAGAGCCCCCTTGCTCATTGTAACCATATCAAGTTACAGCAGAAAGATTCAGTCTAGGAAGCAGCATCTCACCAGACATTGAATCTGCTGGCACACTGATCTTGAACTTGCCACCTTCCAAAACTGAAAAATATATTTCTGTTGTTTGTAAGCCATATAGTCCTGATACTTGTTAAAGCAGCCCAAACTAAGACGAAGAGTCTACTGTCAACATCTTCAAATATTCTGTTCAATATGCTGATTTGTCCAGCTTAGCAAATATTAACACAAAAAAATTACTTTGCACTCAGAGTTAAATGAAGAGGCCTTAAAAACTTTTGAGAGTAATTTCTAGAAAAATGTAGTATATATGTGCATAAGAATGCTATTTAGCATTTGTTTTTATACACATTTCAAAAAGTATGATATGCAAATTATTTTAAATACACAATATCCTGGAAAAAATAAAAGAAGCTTGGAAAAAATTATTTGACCTCATGACAGCAATCTGACTAAAATAATCTTCTACAGAGTAAAAAATCCATCAAATTGAGTAAATTAAAGAGAAATAATATACATAACTCATCTTGACTTTGATTTTTGTCTTGCATAACTTAATTTGCTTAATACTAAACAGAGAAATTTAGGCTTTGATAAAGTAAATATTAAGGAGTGATGACCTTAAGTGTTCTACTCATTTCCATTATCATTATTAAAATATTATGGTTAACCTAAAGGGGCATGAGTCATACATTGATTCCTCTTACAAATATTTCTTGAACACCTATGGAAGGGAACAGCCTTCCTTGTTAAAAAGTCTTCCAATATTAGTTAGAGAATTATTTCAGAAAAATGGTATTCAGCTTGGTTGTGGATGGAGATTAATTTAACCCTGAGCCATTCCTTGGCTTGGCCTTCTCTCATATTGATTTCTACTGGAGCAGAGGGCAAACTGTTCCCTCCTAACCTCTAACCAGGAACATAAAAACAAAATCCCTCATCTTTTTCCCTTTCAACATAGTCACAGACATAGGATGACATGTGCAAAACTTAAACATAAAAAAAGTTCTTGGAATTCCTGTCATGTCTCAGGGGTAACGAAACTGACTAGTACCCATGAGGATATGGGCTCAGTCCCTGGCCTTGTTCAGTGGGTTAATGATCCCGTGTGGCCATGAGCTATGGTTAGGTGGCAGATGTGTCTCAGATGTGGTGTTGCCCTGGCTGTGGTGTAGCCTGGCAGCTTCAGCTCAGGTTCGACCCCTAGCCTGGGAACCTCCATATGCTGGAGGTGCAGCCCTGAAAAGAAAAAAAAAAAACTCTTGCCCTCAATATGTTCTAGTTTTCAAGTTATCACACACCAGAAACTGATATATGAGAGGAACTGGTAGCACCATCATAAAGAAACATACACAATGTCAGTGAAGTGCAGAACTGACCAAGTTAGTTCTGTTTGTGTGGTGGAGAGTGGTAAGAAGATGAATGAAGGAAATATATTTTAGGATGAGGTGTTTTTGAATAGTGCTTAAAATATAAGTGCGATTTTATAGGGATAGCTATAAGATGATGTTCATTCCAGGTAGTGGGTATATCTTGACCAAGGACTTGGAGATGGAACTATGTGGTGCATCTATGGAAAACTGCAGTAAGTTCAATATATGTCATGAGTAAGGTCCGTGATGGAATATAGTGGAAGGTAAGGCTTACAAAAATCATCTGTGAATCTTGAATATTGCTGCAGCTAAAATGCACCTTATTTTGTGAAGATGAGGGGGTATACATGGTATTTCTTTACATTAAGAAGAGTTACTGAAATTAAATGTATATTCAGCAGAATAAGATACATCAGGTTTTCTATACGGAAAGAAAAGCAAATGCAATTTATTTATTGAACACTTTACTCTGGACCCACAATTTAGCATACATTCTCTCAATCATCTTATTTTACAAGGCAGGGAATGTACTGTCCATATTTTTTGTTTTTTAGGGCCATACGTGAAGCATATGGAAGTTTTCAGGCGAGGGGTTGAATTGGAACAGCAGCTGCCAGCTTACACCACAGCCACAGGGGCAAAGCAGGATCCGAGCTGCATTTGCGACCTACACCAGAGCTCATGGCAATGCTGGATCCTTAACCCACTGAGTGAGACCAGGGATTAAACCCTCATCCTCATAGATACTAGTCAGGTTCATTACCCCTGAGCCACAACGGGAACTCCCATAATCACTACTTAAAAATACTGATGCCTAGACCCATTCTAAAAGATTATAATTTACCAGTAGTCTAGCCATAGATCTTCACAAAGATAAGGTTAAAACTCATTGATTTTCATAGTTGAAGGACTTATGAATAAAAAGTTGTTAAAGTTGAGTAAAGAGTTATACATATGGAATTAAAAAGAAAAAACAAAAGCCTGACAAAATACTTGAGATTGTTTCCTAAGTTCACTCAAATATATTCTTCATAAAAAGAAAAAACTAACTGAAAATCTTTGTAGTAGAAAAAACGCGCACACACACATGTAGACAGCTGATCCTCATTATTCATGTATTCTATATTTGCAAATTTGCCTACTTGCTAAAATTCATTTTTTGTCATACAATCAATACATATGATTTTTTGCAGTCATTCACAGCAAAGTGAAGGCAAAACATTAGGTTGTCTGACACACATATTCCCAGTTTAGATCCAATCCCACCTTAGATTAAACAGGGTGACATTCTGCCTTCTTGTTTCAGTTCTCAAACTGGAAACAAATGTCCTTTTGCTATTTATTTGCTATCATGGTTTTTACATTTCTGTGGGTTTTGTTGGTGATTTCACTGTTTAAAATGGCCCCAGAGTAAAGTGCTGAAATATTGTGTAGTGTTTCAAAAGCACAAGAAAGCTGTGATGTGACTTACAGAGAAAATATGTATGTTAACTAAATATCATTCAGGTATGAGTTACAGAACTGGTGCCTTTGAGTTCAATGTTAATAAATCAATAACATATATTAAATAGGTGTTTTTAAACAGAAAGACACCTAAAACAAAGGTATGTATTGATTGGTTTGCAAAAACGTTGTGAGCAGAGACACAGGAAACAAATCCTTCATTCTCCCCTATGGGCAGTGGTTCAGTACTCACTACTTCAGTGTTCCCAGTGTAGAACAATACTGGGAGTGACAGGAACCAACTGTATATATAATCATAAATGACACAATTTTTTCTGAAGGACTCTAAAGAGCATCTTTGTGTTTGTATTTATTTATTAGTTCAATAAATATTTGTTAAATGTTTACTAGGTCCTGGCAGTGCACTTGGTCAAAGAGTCAGTGCAAGGTGAGACAGAGTCACTTTCTGTGCTCACAGTTTATTAATCCATTCAACTCCTAGGAGACACTGCCACAAATAACTCAACTGGTTGTCTATGGGCTCCAAACACAGTAAAGAAAACATTCTCTCTACTTAGGGACATACCTACTCAGTTAATATCTCCCTAGAATTTGATGCTTATCTAATCCAATCTCTTGCTAAGAGAGGAGCACTTGGCCATGCTGCTGTCAATTCACCTGACACCACAGCCTTCCCCAAGCAGAGTGATGGCCTCTTCTGAAGCTACATTGTTGGTGCTGGTCCCAGATGACTCTCAGGGGCCTACTGCCCCAGGCTTCACCCATTTTAAAGTTGCAATGTGCCGGTGAATCTCCTCCCTGTCCTCTCTGACTCTAAAAAGAACTGATCCCCAATATGGCACTTGTGTAAGGTCTTTTTGAGAGATCCTCCACAAGACTGAGAGCTGGTTATGTTTTCTTATGAAGTTGTAACAAGCTCAATAATTACCATTTTGTATCGCTTCTCTTTCCTTCTCTGCTCATTTCCCTCTCCCCTCACTCTTATTTTTTTAATTAATCAATTTTATTTCAATTATAGGTGTACCTAAATCATCACAAGTCAATTTGATAGATTTTGTGTCCCAAAACCACAGAGCATCCCCCAACCCCCCACATTGTCTTATTTGAAAAACCAAAGTTTTTCCAAAGTCTGTGAGTCATTCTCTGTTCTGCAAAGAACTTCATTGTGTCCTTTTAGTTTCCACATGTAAGCAGTAGCATTGGGTGTTGCTGTCTAATTGTCTGACTGGTTTCACTTCGCATGATAATTTCGAGGTCCATCCATGTTGCTATAAAGGTTGGTAATTCGTTCCTTTTAATGGCTGAGTAACATTCCATTGTGTGTATGTACCATATCTTCCCTATCCACTCCTCTGTCGATGGGCATTTAGATTGTTTCCATGACCTGGCTATTGCATAGAGTGCTCCAGTGAACACTGGAGTACATGTGTCTTTTTGAGTCCTGGTTTCCTCTGGATAGATGCCCAGGAGTGGGACTGCTGGATCAAATGGTAATTCTATTTTGAGTTTTCTGAGGAATCTCCATGCTGTTTTCCACAATGGTTGCACCAATTTGCATTCCCACCAGCAGTGTAATAGGGATCCCTCTTCTCCACACCCTCTCCAGAACTTACTGTTTGTAGGCTTTTTGATGATGGCCATTCTGGCTGGTGTAAGGTGATACCTCATAGGGGTTTTGATTTGCATTTCTCTAATGAGGAGCGATGTTGAACATGTTTTCATGTGTTTATTTGCCATCTGCATGTCTTCTTTGGAGAACTGTCTGCCTAGATCCTCTGCCCAGTTTTTGATGGGGTTGTTTGTTTCTTTAGTATTGAGCTGTAGGAGCTCTTTGTAAATTTTGCAGATTAATCCCTTGTCAGTCAATTCATTTGAAATATTTTCTCCCATTCTGTGGGTTGTCTTTTTGTTTTGTTTAGAGTTTCCTTTCCTGTGCAGAAACTTTGAAGTTTAATTAAGTCCCATTTGTTTATTTCTCTTTTTATTGTCCTTACTCTGACACATGGATCTGAGAAGATGTTGCTATCATTTATGTCAGAGAGTGTTTGGCCTATGTTTTCCTCTAAGAGTTTTATAGTATCTGGTCTAATATCGAGATCTTTAATCCATTTAGAGTTTATTTTTGTGCATGGTGTTAGGAAGTGTTCTAGTTTCATTTTTTTTCCATGTAGCTGTCCAGTTTTCCCAGCACCACTTATTGAAGAGGCTGTCTTTTGTCCAATGTATATTCTTGCCTCCTTTGTCATAGATTAGTTGACTCTCGATGCTTGGATTTAATTCTGGTCTTTGTATCCTGTTCCACTGATCTATATTTCTGTCTTTGTGCCAGTACCATATGGTTTTGATGACTGTAG
>PVHT020000065.1:4934097-4954577 GCA_004024745.2 Catagonus wagneri
TTGTTGTTGATTTCCAGTCGTGTATCATTGTGGTCTGATAAGATGCTTGAAATGATTTCAATTTTCTTAAAGTTACTGAGGCTTGATTTGTAGCCCAGGATGTGATCAATCTTAGAGAATGTTCCATGCACACTTGAGAAGAATGTGTATTCTTTTGCTTTTGGATGGAATGTCCTATAAATATCTCTGAAGTCCATCTGATTTAATGCTTCATTTAGGGCCTGTGTTTCGTTATTTATTTTCTGCCTGGGTGGCCTGTCCATTGCTGTAAGTGGGGTGTTAAAGTCCCCCACTATGATGGTGTTATTGTTGATTTCTCCTTTTAAGGTGGTTAGCAGTTGCCTTATATATTGTGGTGATCCTATGTTGGGTGCATAGATATTTAAAATTGTTATATCTTCTCCTTGGATTGATCCTTTGATCATTATGTAGTGCCCTTCCTTGTCTCTTAAAATGTTCTTCATCTTACAGTCTATGTTGTCTGATAGGAGTATTGCTACTCAAGCTTTCTTTTGATTCCTGTTTGCATGGAATATTTTCTTCCATTCTCTCACTTTGGTTGTATGTGTCTCTAGAAGTGAAGTGGGTCTCTTGAAGACAGCATATATATGGGTCTTGTTTTTGTATCCATTCAGCTAGTCTATGCCTTTTGTTGGGGCATTCAGTCCATTAACATTTAAGGTAATTATTGATATATATGTTCTTATTGCCATTGTATTAACTGTTTGGGTTTTTTTTTGCTCTTTTTTCCTTCCCTTACTCACTTGTTGTCTCCTCTCACAAAATGGCTATCTTTAATGTTGTATTTGAGTTGATTTTTCTTATTTCTTTGTGTATCAATTGTACATTTTTGGTTTCGGTTTACCCTGAAGTTTTGATATAGGAATCTATACAAAAATGAGATTGTTTTAAGTTTTTGGTTTCTTAATTGCACCTGGCTCCCCAGTGACCTGCATTTGTGATCTCTTCTAGTGATTTGTGATTTTGGTCGCAAAATTGTGCATGGATGATTTAGTATCCTTACTGTATATATCCCTTTACTGGTGGGCCTTATCATTTGTGGTTTTTTGTTTCTGGTTGTGGCCTTTCCTTTTCTGCCTAGAGAAGTTCCTTTAGGATTTCTTGTAAAGCTGGTTTAGTGTTGCAGAAATCTCTTAGCTTTTACTTATCTGTAAAGGTTTTGATGTCTCCTTCAAATCTGAATGAGAGCCTTGCTGGACAGAGTAATCTTGGTTGGAAGTTTTTCCCTTTCATCACATTTAGTATATCATGCCACTCCCTTCAGGCATGCAGAGTTTCAGATGCAAAATCTGCTAATAACCTTATCGGGGTTCCCTTGTATGTCATTTGTTTCTTTTCCCTAGCTGCTTTCAATATTTTCTCTTTGTCTTTAATTTTGGTAATTTTGATTACTATGTATCTCGGGGTGTTCCTCCTTGGGTTTATTTTATATGGTACTCATTTAGCTTCCTGGATTTGAGTGAGTGGTTCCCTTCCCATAATAGGGAAGTTTTCAGCTCTTATCTCTTTGAATATTTTTTCTGTCCCCTTCTCTCTCTCTTCTCCCTCTGGCACCCGTATAATATGGATGTTGGTGTGTTTAACATTATCCCATAGTTCTCTAAGACTCTCCTCACTTACTTTCAATCTTTTATCTCTTTTCTTTTCCACATTAGTGATTTCCACTAATCTGTCCTCCACTTCACTGATTTGTTCTTCTGCCTCCTGTATTCTACTGTTGGCTGCTTCTAATGAATTTTTTATATCAGTTATTGTATTTTGCATCTCTTCTTGTTTAATTTTTACATCTTGTATTTCTTTGCTCAGTATTTCCTGTAAATTATCAATCTTTGCCTCCAGTCTATTTCCAATGTCTTGCATCATCTTCAGCATCAGCAGTCTAAAGTCTCTTTCTGGGAAGCTGATAATCTCATCACTGAGCTGTTTTTCTAGACTTTTCTCTTTCTCCCTTATCTGCATTATAGTTTTCTGTCTTTTCACTTTTATAGGTTTTTGGTGTGGTGAGCTTTTTGCCGACAATAGAGTTGTAGCCTCTCTTAGTTCTGGTGTTTGCCTCCCCGGTGGCTAAAGTTGGTATGGAGGGGGCTTGCTGTAGGCTTGCTGATGGGAGGGAGTGATGCCTGCTCACTGGTAGGTGGGGTTGATTCCTCTTCCTCTGATGGGTGGGGCTTTGCATCTGGATGAGATTAGAGAGTGGCTGTATGCCTGAGGGGTCTTTAGGCAGACTGTTCACTGATGAGTGGGGCTGAGATCCCACCTGCATTATTGTTTGGCCTGGGGCTTCTCAGCGCTGATGGGAGGGACCAGATTTTCCCAGAAATGGCCCCCTCCAGAGAAATGCAGGCTGATGAATATCCCTGAAAGCTTCACCTCCAATGCCCTTCCCCCACAACAAGCCACAGTCACCCCTGTTTTCCCAGGATATCCTCCAAGAATTGCAGTCAGGTTCCACCTGCATTCCTATGGAGACTGCTTTGCCCTGGGAGCCAGTGCACGTGAAAGTCTGTGTGTGCCTTTCAAGAATGGGGCCTCTGTTTCCCCCAGTCCTGTGGAGCTCCTGCACACAAGCCCCACTGGCCTTCAATGCCAGATGCTCTGGGGGCTCTTTCTCCCTGTGCCAGATCCCCAGGCATGGGGATTTGACGTGGGGCTCAGAACTCTCATTTCTGTAGCTGAGTCTCTGTGATGCAGTTACTTTCCAGTCTGTGTGGCTTCCCACCGGGGAGGTATGGGGTTACTACTATTGCATAATTGCCCCTCCTACCTCTTGATGTGTTCTCCTCTTTGTCTTCTGGAGCAGAATATCTTTTTTGGAAGTTTACAGCCCATTTGGTTGAAGGTTTCTCGGCATTTGGTTGTAGTTTTGTTGTTTTTTGGGAGAGAAGTTGCGCTCCAGTTCTTCTATTTTACCATATTAATCCAATCTTCTCCCCTCACTCTTGACTGTTGTTGGCATTGCCCTTTTAATAAAACCATAGTATGTAAGCTTTGTCTTAGTTTCTGCCATTTAGATAACCTGAACCAAGCCCTGGTTATTTAAAATTATGCCTTGGTCCAGCCCATCTTGCATGTAATGGATTCATTTCTCCTTTCTTTACTATCATCCTTTCTTCCACTTATTCACTAAACATGTATAGAAAATACACGGAGTAATACAAGAAAAAAAAAACTTGACTATGTTACAGGAGTTTATTTCCTGTAACTCTTTATTTTTTCCCCACTCTAAATGATGATTACAGAACCAATCTTTTACCATTGTTGTGAAGGTTAAATATACAGTGCTTGTTGCCAAAGTGGTGTTATGTGCTCAATACATTGATGGTATTTATTTTTATCATTTTGTTGTTGTTGTTATTATTTTTAGTAAAATTTGCTGGTTATGTTGTTTGATTGATTCACAGATAGATCAGCCAGGAAGCAGCTAAGATAGTTGGCTTTGTTATACAAAGCTGAGGTCCAAACTGAAAAGTTATTCATAAGTAACAATGAAAGAAATTTAGAATCACATAATAGAAAAGGATGAGAGCTATTTCAAAGATATTTTCTAATTATTAGAGACTAGTAATTATTTAGAAGCTAGTATTTGTTTTTAATTTTCACTGACTTTATAAATAATATAAACAAATAGGTTTAAAAAGAACATACGTACTTCACTCTACAGCAAAGACAAAAGTACTAAATCTTTAGCAAATCATAATTCACACTTCAATACTCACCTTAGGATATCTTTTAAAAATAATTGATCTTGGTTAAGACTGTTTTGAACAAGTATACCTCTTGAGGGCAGGACAATGGGATAGTTCTCAGAGGGTTCATTCAAACATTTGACTTTAGCAATGCTGAAATTTGTATTAAGTGCATTTGTCATTCTTGGACATTATATAAGAGATGAGTACTGAGAAGTTATAGGAATCTCAAATTATATCATTCCCTGTGTACTTGAGATCCAGGTTCTCAATACAGAAGAAAGAAAACACATGTAATTTAAAACCAATTAAGTAAAACTATTAGTTCAGAATTAGAATTGGATATCAATATGAATTTATGAGGCATTTTCTCTTTATAATCTATCTGCTGGTAAAGCCTGGAGAAAATGACCAGTCTAGTAACAATGTTGATAATTTCCCATCCTGATTGTGATGTTGAAATGCCATTTTTACATTAAAAGAATGAAATCACATCTAAGAGAATAATTGAACTCAGGTCTGTGACAAGAAATAAGCAAGATAAGCCTGAAACTAATCTTGTCATCATAATTAACAAGAATATTGAAGACTAATAGAGTCATATATAAAGGTTCCTATTTTTCCCAAATAGGGCAAGCTGAGCTTCAACAAAGTAAGCAATTTTAATACATAGAAATATTTAGCCAATTTAAATCCATGACTTTGGATTTGGTTATTATATTTTTATTAATGTTTTTACAAATTATCCCCAAATTTAACAACTTAGACTAGCAATGTTTTTTTATCTTACAATTTCAAGGTTTTGTTGGAACAGGATTTGATCTCAAGTTCATGCACATAGTTATTGACAGGTTTGGGGTCCTTACTGCTGAAAACATCAGGCCTTTGCCACAATGTGTTTTCATAGGGCAGCTGACAACATGGCAGCTGGCTTCTGTCACAGCTAGTGGGAGAGAGTGAGAGAATGTGAGAAAGACACACGGTCTTTTTGTAACCTAGTCTCAGATATGGCATCCATTATTGGCCACATTCTGTTCATTAAAAGTGAGTCACTAGGTCTAGCCCACATTCAACAGGAGAGGATTAAGCAAGGGAGGAATCACTGGGGATCCTCTCAGAAATTGCCTTCCAGGAACAGAGTCCATTCATTACTTTAAAAGTAGGCAAAGAAACCAAGCCTTTTGGGGAACGAATCCAGCCTTCTTTATATGAAATATATTACTCTGTAGCTAGTAGGTGAGACAAAGTATCTTTCTCAAAATTACTAAGAAATGAACATTAGATAATTAAAATATCAACTTTTTCCAAACCATTCTGAATTGATGTACTTACTGAATATCAGTTTAATTTTTCAAAAAAGAATGATTCTGTAATCAGCAAAGAACCCAGTTTCTTCAACAGATAAAAAAAAAAGAGAGGGAAAAACAGCCTGCAAATTAAAGACTTTTAACCAACTATCAACAAAAAAAAAAACACTAGACAATATTAAACCATTAGTGTCTAGGGATGTATACTGCATAAGAAAATGATAGCTTTATTACTGTAAAGGCAGGGGAATAGTCAATTTTAGAGAGGGAAGGAGATAATAAGATAAGGTTCATGGAAAAGCATCTCAGGAGGTAATTTTAAGATTGTTCAATTTATAAGTTGTTAAGGTATTCATTTATTTTGAGCATGTTTTCTGTATCTATATTATAATTTTTAAAAAAACTTTAAAAATACCTCTTAATGTTCAATATTTTATAGAGAAGGGCATATTAATACACCTTACCAAATTAAGAAAACAAGATCAAAATTAAAAAAAAAAACTCTCACAAGAAAGTTTAGTTGGCAATGTTGCAATACTGTTGCCTTCTTTGTACCTTCAGTGGGTCTATTCCTGTGTTCCTTGGCATTACTTGAAATAGTTTAAATATCTGGATCATTTTTTGAGAATTAAGGCATATTATATTATCTAAAAATGCCCTCAATAAGAACTTTATGCATCACTTCTGTGATGAAATCTCCTCCTCTCATCAAGAAATGGAATCTATCCCCTCCCCCCAAATCTGGGTGACTCACTTGACCAATAGAATGTGACAGAAGTGACCATCTGCAAATTCTGAAACCCCAATTCAGTTTCTTAGAATGGCAGCCTCTGACTGGATCTCTTGGAATTCTCACTGTTGGGACACTTCTTGGAATCCAATAGTCATTGGGTAAGAGGCCCAAGCCATACTGAGAGTCCACATGTAGGCACTTGGAAAAGTCTCAGCTGAGTTCTCAGCCATAGCCAGCATCAACTGCCAGTCATGTGAGTGAGCCATCTTGACATTCTAGACTGATCCAGCACCATGGACTACAGCCTCATGACATGCAATAGAAGGATCACCAGCTCAAGCCTAGTCAATGTAAGGGGGATGGTTTGTTATAGAGCAATTGTTACCAAGCACTAGAATCACTGCGTGTAAATTATTATTCAAAATCTTCTTTATGTCACATAGCATAGTTTAAGTCAAATGAATTTGATGCTGCCTTGACTTTTTTGGGGGGGAGGTCAGATTTCATTATTTAGAAGTTTACCATTTTAAAAATGTAATTTATCACAGTGGTGTACACATACCTTGAAAGTGGTATTGTAGTCTTGCTTTTGATAAAATGGGAAATATATATGCTTCTTTCTTTTGATGGCTTATTTCACAGTATAGACAGAGATCACTCTTCTCATCTTCATTTCTCATATTAAATTTTTTTTCAACCACTGCCTAAACATTTGTAATCTTTAAAATTTTTTTCTGATTTGGAGCAATGCTGGATAACTAGATAGACAGAGATATACATTGCATCTTTTTGCCTGAAAGATAATCTCTTTTTAGTTTCTGCACTTAATAGATAATTGTTTGCTGCTACATGTTGAATTAATGCTTGGATTATGCTTAAATTCTCATTTGTCCACAACAAAGTATGGAATTTGTACCAAAATTCAACTAGTCATCAATTAAAATTATACTTAAGACTTTGATCAACAGTTGCCAAGATAATAGCAAGTCAATGAACTGAAACACTTTCAAATACCATACAATTTAAATAATTGATGAATATGCAACTAAAAGTTCACATAAAAGAACTTTTTCATGTTTACTTTGTGCCACTTCTATCTCAAACTTTATTATTTTAAATAGATACCAAGTCAGGAAAATACCAATATCTAAACTGACTTTGTTTATGATCATTGTAAACAAATGTGTAGCCAAGTATGACATCTGGGGAAGTCTTCAAATGTTAACCTCAACATTTTAACAAAACACATTTTGATATTTTTTATTATTGTTGCAATCTTTGCTGTAGTGATGGATTGAGGTTATGCCCTTTCCTTTCCTTATAATCTTTGACTCAAGAAAGAGGAAGGATAATTAAGGCTTGGTGTAGTCTGGGAAATGCTATCAGCTTTTAACAGACTTATTAAAGTATATTTGGTTTTTAAAAACATACTGTGTGTTTTAACTGGTTGTCTATTGAAACTCTCATGAGTTCATGAGGTCGTATAAACATGAGAGGATGTATATACTCTGAGAGAATCAAAGTGAAGAAAATGAAGAAGATCAAAGTGATCTAGTTTACAGCTTCCATGGAATGTGTGGCCAGATTTTGAATTATTTTCCTGATGATACTAACCGTATGCTTTGTGGACCAATGCATGTACTGTGGTACATTATTGAAAATGCACTACAGGCCTACTCCATTTTTTCTAAATGGAAATGAAACAACTAAGACTTAAAACTGGAACAAATTAGAAGTATTGGAATAGACTGGAAATTCAAATAAAATCCAAAATCTTTGGGGGAGGGATGAGGAAAAATAAAAGAGTAGGTTCTTTCAATATCTACTTCACAATTGGGCACAGATTTATTTTTTTCCACAGAAGTAATAGGTTGTAATTATTAAATCAATATTAGCAATGGAACTGTTAGTTGACAGGGTTTTTGGAAGGTTATAAATTTCCTCCAAGAATTAGAAATATTTCTAAAAGAAATGTGAATACTCCTAAAGTCAAGATGTTGCTATAAAAAGTCATTAACATTTTAGTCTAAGAAGCAGGAACATTTCAGATGAACCACAGGGAACATAGTGGATGCGAAGACACTTCGTGGACACAGTGAACATGAAGACATGGGCTGGAATGCCCATTTACTGCCCTTCCTGTCATTTTTCTCTCTACTTCCCCAATTCACTTTCTAATTTGTTTTCAGAGGAATTCAGGGATTAGGAGTATCTCCTCCCACTTAAAATTCCCACTTCTGAGTCGTCCCCTGGTCGCCTCGTGGTTAAAGATTCCATGTTGTATTCAGATTCAATCCCTGGCTCAGGAATTTCCACATAACTTCAGGTATGACAAAAACAAAAAAACAAAAAAAAACCCCAAAAACCAAAGCAAAAACAAAAACAAAACAGAGAAAAAAAATCTTAAAATCCCTACTTATGAGCTCTTTATGAGCTCTGTTCGCATGATCACAATATTGCTTTCTTACAGCGTACTCTCAGAGTTGAAAAAAGAAATAGAGTACTCTATAGTGAAAAGGAGTATTTTAAGAGAAAGGACTCATTGTACTTCATCAATTCGATGATATCACTTTGGTGATCCTCCTACTTCTTGTCCTCTAATACCTTTCTTCCATCATAATAGTTTTCTCCATTTCTTCCATCATAATAGTTTTCCTTTTTTCTTTCTTTTTTCTTCCTTTTAAAAAACCTTTGGCAGTTTGCAGCTAAATATGTTCAAATAACTAAGTTCTTTAGTGGGGGTGTTTCAAGTGAGGGTGTTCTTGGACAGCTTCCAGAAAGCTTCCCTAAGAGTCACCTGGAAACATTTTAAATCAACTATTCTTTAATACTTAAAAAAAAAGTCACCTGGCTTATACACTTTGCCCTTTTTTGCATTTTCTCTCTTTTTCCATGTGAAACTTGCACAAATACCAGCTTGGACCATGAGGAAGGACATACCCTAGAGATGATGAAGGCTTGAGATGGAAGAAACCCTAAATTCCTAAAAACTTTTCTTTTTTTTTTTAGTAGAGCCACTCTACTAGTTCTAGACAAAGCCCATAGCAGGAGAGAAACACAGTTCTATCCAACCTAAGCCAGTGCCTTATGTTTGTTTGTTTGTTTGTTTTGGTGAAGGAGGGGATATAGAGCTATTCTTTCTCCACAGAACATAATTCCAATACATATAAACACAATCAGATTTTCCTACCAGTCCTTGGATTCATGACTCTATTTAGCCCCTAGTTTAGGGCTTCTATTCTAGACCAAATGCCATTTAATGTATAACAAGGAAATATTGAACACATTATGTATAAAGCAATTTGATTCATAGGATAGCAAGTCAATCTTTAGGAAAATAAAAACAACTTGCTAGATGGTCATCTATATTCTGCATGCCAACACAGCAGCCTGAGGAATGTAACTTTGGGACTTTATCTAAAAAATACACTTTTGGAATTCCTTATGTGGCTCAGTGGTAACGAACCTGACCAGTATCCATGAGGACACAGGTTTGATCCCTGACCTGGCTCAGTGGGTTAAGGAATCTGCACTCCCATGAGCTGTAGTGTAGGTCACAGACATTGTTCGAATCTGGCGTTCCTGTGGATGTCGAGTAAGCTGGCACCTACAGCTATAGCTATGATTCAACCCCTAGCCCAGGAACTTCCATATGCCATGAGTGTGACCCCAAAAAGCTAAATAAATAAATAAACAAATATTTAAATTTAAATCTTTAATTCCTCGTCCCCTCGCCCCTTATTCTTCCTGTCAACTAAAAAGACATGCAAACCTTGCTAATAAGTGTGGCATTTTACCAGAATGCTCTCTCCCTCCATTTTTACCTATACTAACCTTGTCTAAGGAGGATGAAAAATAGTAAAACCAGCATTTCAGAACTTCTCTCCAGGCACAAACTTTGCTGCCTCAGGCCCACAAGTAGAGCTGCTTTTGGCAAAAATGCGGAGTGTTTATTATTGTATAAGTTATGTGCATCTTTCCAGGTAATATTCTTTAGACTCAAAATGACCTTTACTGATTCTCTTGTGTCACTGGATAGCATGTCTATGCTGAATTCAAGACTGTGCAGTATTTTTTAAAAAGCAAAGGTAGAAGAGTAGCCTAAAGAGCCAATACCAAATGTGAACTGACTGTAGCACATCATCTTTTTCATGGGTTCAATTTTTCTCAGAAAGAAGGTTCTTTTTCTCCTTCAAGATGGAGGCCAGGTAGGACATTTTCTAGAGAGCTGCTGTCAGCATCTCCACTGAGCTTGATTTTTGAACCAGAGCAAACTAGCCCCCACTAGGCTCACAAACACCCCACCATTTCCCCTTGGGCATATCTGACTGAGAGGCAGCTGCTGCTGACACTGCGTGCTAGGGTCTGGTCCCAGAGCTCCTGGGATGAAACAAGCAGGTGAAATCGATGTGAAAGAGCAACCATCAGGTGGAAGCATAGGGCAAGGTTGTCTTTTTCATATTTTTATATGAAGCATTTCTGTGAACTAAGGGAAAAAAGAATACCATAGATGGAGTAAGATTTTACAGCAGGGAGTATTGATGATGTTAGACTTGATTTTTCCTTTCATCTTTTATTTTAAATTTGACAGTGTCTGCTTATGTGTTTGTGAAATGACTCTGAACAAACCTGAGTACATGCCTTGAAAGGATAAAGAGAAATATGGGTGAAATTAGTTCCCAGTTTTTATTAGGATGTTTAAGTCATTTTCTACAGGGAATGAATCTGTCATTAAGATACATCTTTTCTATGCTGTTTCCTTTTCTGAGGAAAAAGTGTAATTTACAACAAGTTTTAATGACTGTATTTTCGGTGATCCACTTTTCCAAGATTATGGTTCAGGTAAAGGGGAATGATTCCACTTCCCTTTTTTTTAGTATATCCTGTGCCCTCCTGTGGTGTTTTTATAAGATCTGAGGTAAATTTCACTCATTTTCATAACAGATTAAAAAACTTTTCTTACCAGCCAATGTCTCCTGTCATCATATCCAAGAAAGTTTGCTAGAGACTGCCAGCTATTTTTCAATTTATTCCCAGTTTGATGACCACATTTCTTTGAAGGAAAATTATTTAGAGGGAAAAATTATAGGAATGTCTGAAGGAAAATTAAGGCAAAGATTGAGGATGAGAAGTGTAAACCACAGAATAAACAAGATTTGGGTTTTTCTCAAAATAATAAAATTCACAATAGTTAACTTTTCTTCCTTAACTTTAACAATTCTCCTCCACTTTTCCTTCAAATCCCTTACTTTTCAGTTCTGAACACACAGGTTCCTTCAGGCCAGTGCTCAATTCCCTTACCTGTTTTGACAAGAAATGCATACTGCAATCACATGCCAGAGGCCATGGTTATACAAAAGTCACAGGTCAATAAAGATCACTTACGTTTCTTATGAGTCTTTTCATCTTCCTTTCCTCCTATGTGGGCAAGGCCAGCAGAAAGGGAAAGACAGAAATGTCAAGGGGCCTGGCTGTCAAATTCTTAAAGAAACCCCTACTCTTACCAAATAATTTGATGGCCCTTAAGCTTTGGTTACCTCGCCTTAGGAAAAATGGCCTTTTCTCTTCTATTCCTCATCACAAGGTGTTCTTCGCTCTTTCAAAATGAGGTTAAAGCTTTGACCTTCTTTCTTGATGATATAAAATAAAGTAAGAAAAGATTAGTAGGTTTTCTTTAAAACTGTCCTTTAAAAGGAACAAGGGAAATGATCTACATTGTATTTTAGTTTAACATACTTGACATATGTTCCATGAGTTTATACTTGTTTCTTGAAGGTCATAAAAAATGGGCTTTGCAAATTAAATTGACTCCACATTAGGGAATTTTAGGTAAACTTTCTAATGCATTGATTGACTTACATAGTATTTACGTGGTCATCATGGTCATTTTCTTCCATAAGCGGCCATATACATAATTAGAAACTATGACTGGAAATAATATTGTCATTGTTAAATCCATTTGATACAAATAATAATGAAGGTAAAGGAAACAGTTAACCATCCAGCCATTCCCTTTTTCTTTAATATGGAATTTAGAAATATTGTAAAAATATTGAACTTTTCAATCTCAGTTTTCTGTTTCAACAATGTACAAAAAGAACACATTCGTAAAAAAAAAAAATCCATGCTCAAAATGTGGTTCAGGGTCCTCAGTAATTCTTAAGGAATGCCCTAAAGTTGATTCCAGGAATCATCAAATACAAATTCATTATTGTGAAAAAATAATAGCATTTGTAAGGTCAAAATTATGTAGAAACAGAACTCAGATTCTGATTCCCATTTAAGAATTTAAAGTCAAATCATGTTTTTGTACATGTACTTGGATATATGTAAGCATTTATGGGTTTTTCCGTTAAATTTTATCAGAGAGGATAACTGGTTTTCAAGGACTGGTAGGTAATGGGATCTTAGGATAACTTACAAATTGTAATAAAAATGGAAGATCTGGCTATATATCTCAGTTTTCTCTTCAGTGACTGGAGCAAGAAAAATTTTCCCCAATTAAATGGAAGGTAAATATTACTACCTAATTAGAGAGGTAAAGAGAAACAAATTGTTCAAGAAGGTATTTCTTTCAAGGACAATTAGGACATATTGAGTGAGATAAAATGTAATCATCATTAATAAATTAAACTATTAAAACAGTTTAAAATATGCATGTATGATTTTCTCATTTGTAAAATCAATATGTATGTGTATAATAGTAAATATGTATGAAACCAGTTAGAAACTAAGACTCTGACATATGCACCTGCAAGTGAAACTTGTCTTACCAAATTTAATGAATGAAAAATTAAGAAAGGTAAGGATCCCTGCCCATGGTCTCGTAGTTATAAACTTATAATCACTAGGATATGAGTTAGTATTTTGTCTTCCTAATCGCCTATATTTATTCATTCAGTCTTAATTGAAGAACTACTATGTGTTCAGGTTGCCTATTTATATAAAAATCCAATATAGAATTTGAATAAAATTATAAAAGAACAAAACAATGGATAAGTTACAGGGGACTTTTTAGGAATTTTAATCATTACTTGTGATATTTGCTTAATTTTATGAGGATTATACTTCCGTAACTCATTCCATTTCTATGAGCATCTCCCCTACCCCTTAAAGGACTTTATTAGTATGCAAATTACTTATTTGTATTAATTATCTTAGGTTGTTACCTAATAAATTGCTCTGCATTGATACAGATACAAAGGTTTCAGTTGGAAAAACCTTCAATTTTCTTTTTTTTTTTCCTTTCTTATGGCTACATCTGTAGCATATGGAAGTTCCCAGGCTAGGGGTCAGATTGGAGCTGTGGCTGTCGGCCTATGCCACAGCCACAGCAACACAGGATCTGAGCCATGTCTGTGGCCTACACCTGTAACCTACACCACAGCTCATGGCAACGCCGGATCTTTAACCCACTGAGCAGACAAGGATGGAACCTGTGTCCTCGTGGATACTAGTCATGTTCATTACCATTGAGCCACAACAGTAACTCCTTTGTATTTTTTTTCCTTAAAGACACATTTCTCATATCGCATTTTAGGGGTTTTACTCCAAAACTGTTTACATTAGATCCTGTGTAACAATCCCTCAAGAATAGATTTAGTTGTGATTTAACATGTAAAAGATGATTCTTCCTCATGGAAGAGTGTTTTAAAATAGTGTAACAGTTTACTTGCAAAACCTGAAATAACTGACCCTTTAGTAAGAGGAAAATCGGTAGTATTATGATTAACATGTTCTTGTAAATAATGAAATGCATATTCACTTAGGTTAGGAATATGTCTCCAAAAATAAATTAGCAAACTTTTTCAAACTTCTTGTCACTTGTTTTACCTTCAGACTCTTCCCATAGTGGTGCTTTAAAAATCGTCATAGAAAAGCCTATTTATTTACGCCTCTATTGTAGTGCTGGAATCTTTATTTCAAATTAATTTTTATATATATATTCATTGTGTGCTCACTTTGCCATACTTAGCATTAACTACTTCCCTTTTAAATCAAAATAAATTTAAAAAATGGACTCTTTTTTTTTTTAAGAGTACAAAGGGTCCTGCTTAACTTCAAACCACAAGCTGTCAAAACTCTGGTATTCTCCGAGCCCAGTCATTTTATACTTGATAAGTAAACCCACTAGAGGAATGTTTATATGCCCTGACGCTTTTGGACAAGTTCACTGACAGAACACATTCTTTGAAGAAATTTATCACAACTGTTTATCTCCCTGAGTGTTACCCTAAACCCTGTCAGTGCTAATGATATCAGGAGATGGATTAAACAAATCCTTCTGAGAGGGACTATGGGTATTTCTGCATTCAAATCACAAATATAAAGAATTTTGGCTGTGAAAGTGGGCAAGGGATATTTCAACATGCACAGCATTCTATGCATATGAAAAACCTTAATAGAGAAGTGCTCCAGAGACATGCTGCTGCCACTCTTGGTTTAACAGACAACTGCTGCCTTACATAAATAAGCAGGACACAAGAAAGATGAAAGAGATAGATAGATGATAGATAAAAAGAAAAAGGCACACTTCTTCACTTATTGCACACGTGTATCTAACAATTCCATCAAAAGAAAGTAGAAAAAATCATAATTATTTATAAAGTGGTGAATACAGAGGTATGATGCTGGCTCTCTAGGTGATAGTAGCGACAACATATTGAGCCCCTCCCATCTTCCTTTTTCTCACACCATACATACTGGTTTAGACCTATTAATGGATTCAAGCTATGAAAATTCCTAGGAATAATCCTGTGAACTCTGAGACTAAACCTATTATCTTTATTTTCAGCAGAATAACATCATCCTTTACCTTTCTTTCAGCGAAAATTCTTTTTCAAGGAATTGCCCTTTTTCAACACTTTTCTGCATGTGTCATCATTTATTTTAAAACAATTTCAAATATTTTGCAACAAAAGATATCATTAAACTAATTCACATGTATTTTTGAATCAAAAGTCTTTCATGATTGTGATTCTTACATTAAGACCTTTCTATTTAGTTTTATTTAGTTCTTATTATAGTGTATTTGCTTAGCTGAAATGATTATCATGTGTTCATAGGTGGCAAAATAGCATCAAAACTTACATGTAATGTGGAGATTAAATTTGAGAAATAATTGAAAGTGTTTACTTCTAACAACAAACTGGTTTGTACTTCTAATAGCTTTTAATATAAAGGTATCTTTTGACCTTTATTTCTCTTTCTTTTCAATTAAATATGACACATAGGACAAATTCTTACAGCTGTTATTTACACTTTGAAATAAGTTGATATATTGAACAAGAAGCCCTTTTTTAAAAATCCATATAAAATGTATTACTTCACTATTTTCCAGGTTATTTCATATTTACTTTAATGTTTTCACTTTTAAAAATTTTATTATTATTAAAATATAGTTGATTTACAATGTTTAATCAAGTTCAGTTGTACAAAAAAGTGACCCAATCACACAGTTCCCTGTGCTCTACAGTAGGATCCCATTGCCCATCCATTGCAAATAAAACAGTTTGCATCCCCAAAACCCCCAAATTGCCCAACCCTCCCACTCCTTCCTCTTCCCCCCACCCCCAGAACCTCGAGTCTGCTCTTCTTGGACAAGATCTGTTTCTGTTTTTGGTTTGTTTGTTATTTTTAGATAGGATCATCTGTTCCATATTTTATTTATTTATTTATTTATTTATTTATTTATTTATTTATTTTTCCATTATAGCTGGTTTACAGATTTCTGTCAAATTTTCCAATTGCACCACGTGGTGATCGGTTACACGTACATATATGGATTTGTCACATGTGATTAGACATAGTTCCCAGTGCTATACAGCTGTATCTTCTTGCTTTGCCATCCCCGAGGCAATAGTTAACCACAGACTTCCATACTCTCCCACTCCCTCCTCCACCCCCTTGGCAACCACAAGTCTGTTCTCCAAGTTCGTGATTTTCTTTTCTGTAGAAAGTTTCATTTGTGCAGCATATTAGATTCTAGATATAAGTGATATCATATGGTCTCTATCTCCCTCTGACTTGCTTCACTCAGTATGAGGGTTTCTAATTCCATCCATGTTGCTGCAAATTACATTATTTTATTCTTTTTATGGCTGAAGAGCATTCCATTGTGTATATATACCACATCTTCCTAATCCAATCGTCTGTCGATGGGCATTTGGGTTGTTTCCATGTCTTGGCTATTGTGAATAGTGCTGCAGTGAACATGCGTGTGCAAGTGTCTTTTTCAAGGAAATTTTTGTACAGATATATGTCCAAGAGTGGGATTGCTGTGTCATATGGTAGTTCTATGTATAGTTGTACCAGCTTACATTCCCACCAACAATGCAGAAGGGTTCCCTTTTCTCCACATTCCCTCCAGCATTTGTTGTTTGTGGACTTGTTAATGATGGCCATTCTGACTGGTGTGAGGTGGTATCTCATGGTAGTTTTGATTTTCATTTCTCTAATTATCAGTGATGTTGACCATATTTTCATGTGCTTGTTGACCATCTGCATATCTTCTTTGGAGAAATGTCTATTCAGGTCCTTTGCCCATTTTACAGTGGGGTTGTTGACTTTCTTGCTGTTGAACTGCATAAGTTGTATATTTTAGATTAAGCCCTTGTCGGTTGCATCATTTGAAACAGTTTTCTCCCATTCTGTAAGTTGTCTTTTAGTTTTCTTTTTGGTTTCGTTTGCTGTGCAAAAGCTTGTCAGCTTGATTTGGTCCTATTGGTTTATCTTTGCTTTGATTTCTTTTGCTCTGGGAGACTGACCTGAGAAATCATTTGTCAGGTTGATGTCAGAGAATGTCTTGCCAGTGTTTTCTTCCAGGAGTTTAATGGTGTCTTGTCTTATATTTAAGTCTTTAAGCCATTTAGAGTTTATTTTTGTGCATGGTGTGAAAGTGTGTTCTAGTTTCATTGATTTGCAGGCAGCTGTCCAAGTTTCCCAGCAATGCTTACTGAAAAGACTGTCTTTTTCCCATTTTATGTTCTTGCCTCCTTTGTCAAAGATCAATTAACCATAGGCAACTGGGTTTATTTCTGGGTTCTCTATTCTGTTACATTGGTCCATATGTCTGTTTTGGTACCAGTACCACACTGTCTTGATTACTGTGGCCCTGTGATATTGCCTGAAGTCTGGGAGAGTTATGCCTCCTGTTTGGTTTTTGTTCTTTAGAATTGCTTCGGTGATTCTGGATATTTTGTTGTTCCATATAAATTTTTGGATTGCTTGTACTAGTTCTGTGAAGAATGTAATGGGTAATTTGATAGGGATTGCATTGAATCTGTAGATGGCTTTGGGTAGTATGGCCATTTTTACAATATTTATTTTTCCAGTCCATGAACATGGAATATCTTTCCAATTCTTTGTATCTTCTTTTATCTCCTTGATTAATGTTTTGTAGTTCCCTGCATATAAGTCTTTCACCTCCTTGGTCAGGTTTATTCCCAAGTATTTGATTTTTGGGGGTGCTATTTTAAAAGGTAAAGTATTTTGGTATTCTTTTTCTAATATTTCAGAAATGCATATACAGAAATACAACTGCTTTCTGAAGGTTAACCTTATATCCTGCTCCTTTGCTGAATTTGTTGATCAGTTCAAGTAATTTTGGGGTCAAGTCCTTGGGGTTTTCTATATATAGTATCATGTCATCTGCCTACAATGACAGTTTTACCTCTTCACTTCCTATTTGGATGCCTTTTATTTCTTCTTTTTGCCTGACTGCTGTAGCTAGGACTTCTAATACTATGTTGAATAACAGTGGTAAGAGTGGACATCCTTATCTTGTTCCAGATTTTAGTGGGAATGCTTTCAGCTTTTTTCCATTAAGTATTGTGTTTGCTGTGGGTCTTTCATATATGACATTTATTATGTTAAGGAATGTTCCCTGTATTCCCACTTTGGTAAGAGTTTTGATCATGAATGGATGTTGGAATTTGTCAAATGCTTTTTCTGCATCTATTGAGATGATTATGTGGTTTTTGACTTTTCTTTTGTTAATGTGTATGACATTGATTGATTTCCATATGTTGAACCATCCTTGTGCACGTGGGATGAATCCCTTGTGGTTAAGGTGTATGATCTTTTGATATGTTCTTGGATTCGGTTGGCTGAAATTTTGTTGAGAATTTTTGCATATATATTCATCAAAGATACTGGCCTATAGTTCTCTTTTTTTTGTGGAGTCTTTGTCTGGGTTTGGAATTAAGGTGATGTTGTCTTCATAGAATGTTTTTGGGAGTGTTCCTTCTTCTTCAACCATTTGGAAAAGCTTAAAGAGGATGGGTATGAGTTCCTCTTTGTATGTTTGGTAGAATTCACCTGTGAAGCCATCTGGTCCTGGAGTTTTATTTGTAGGGAGTGTTTTTGTGACATACTCAATGTCATTCCTAGTGATTGGTCTGTTCAGTTGATCTATTTCTTCTTGATTCAGTTTTGGCAGGGTGTAAGTCTAAAAATTTCATTTCCTCTAAGTTGTCAAATTAGTTGGCATACAATTATTCATAGTATTTTCTCACAGTTTTTTGTATTTCTATAATGTCCACTGTGACTTCTCCCTTTTCATTTCCTATTTTGTTTATTTGGGTTTTTTCTCTCCTCTTCTTGGTGAGTCTAGCCAGAGGTTTGTCGATTTTGTTTACCTTTTCAAAGAACCAGCTCTTGGTTTTATCAATTTTTTTTTCTATTGTTTTTTGAATCTCTCTTTTATGGATTTCCTTTCTGATCTTTATGATTTCCTTCCTTCTGCTGACTTTAGGGTGCTTTTGTTCTTCTGTTTCTAATTCATTTAGGTGATGTGTTAGGTTGTCGATTTGATATTTTTCTTCTTTTTTGAGGAAGGCCTTTAATGCTATGAACTTCCCTCTGAGCACTGCTTTCGTACCATCCTATAGATTTGGAATGGTTTTGTCTTCATTATCATTTGTCTCAAGGTATTTTTTAATTTCCTTCTTGATTTCCTCGTTGACCCATTCATTTTTTAGAAGCATGTTGTTTAGTCTCCATGTAGTATATTTTTTCTCATTTCCTTTCCTGTGGTTAATTTCTAGTTTCATACCTTTGTGGTCAGAGAAGATACTTGAGATAATTTCTATACTCTTAAATTTCTTGAGATAATTTCTATACTCTTAAATTTCTTGAGGTTAGTTTTATGCCCCAGTATGTGATCCATCTTTGAGAATGTTCCATGTGCACTTGAGAAGAATGTATATTCTGATTTTTTTTTGGATGTAATGTCCTGAAAATGTCAGTTAGGTCTAACTTTTCTATTGTGTCATTTAGGATTTCTATTGCCTTACTGATTTTCTGCCTAGAAGATCTGTCCATTGATATGAGTGGAGTGTTAAAGTTTCCTACAATTATTGTATTGCCATCTACTTCTCCTTTTATGTCTGATAGTTTTGTAGGTACCTCGGTGCTCCTATATTAGAGGCATATATATCGATGCTTATAATATCCCTTTCTTGAATGGATCCTTTAACCATTAAGTAGTGTCCTTCTTTGTCTTTCTTTATGGCTTTCATCTTAAAGTCTGTTTTGTCTGATATGAGCTTTGCCACTCCTGCTTTCCTTTCTTATTTGTTGGCATGAAATTTCTTTTCCCATCCCCTCACTTTAAATCTATCTGTGTCCTTTGCCCTAAGGTAGGTCTCTTGTAGGCAGCACATTGTAGGTTTTTGCTTATTTATCCATTCTGCCACCCTGTGTCTTCTGATTGGAACATTCAGACCACTGACATTTAAGGTGATTATTGATATATATGTATTTACTGCCATTTTATATATTGTTTTCCAGATGATTCAATGTTTATCTTTTCTTCTTTTCTTTTTTTGGTTGGTTGGTTCCCAATTATTTTATACTTGAGTGCTTTTCTTTTCAGTATTTGTGGGTGTGATGTTCCATTTTGATTTGTGCTTGTCCTGTTCTTTAAGTGTGTTAACAACTTCTTTTATCTGCTTGTGGTGGCATGATAATCATATAGGCCTAAACACATCATTAAAAAAATTTTTTTTCTTAATGGATTTTATTTCAATTATAGGTGTACATAAATCATCACAAGTCAATGTTATAGATTTTGTATCCCAAACACACAGTGCATGCCCCAACCCCCCAGATTGTCTTATTTGAAAAACCAAGGATTTCCAAAGTCTGTGAGTCATTCTCTGTTCTACAAAGAAGTTCATTGTCTCTTTTTAGTTTCCACATGTAAGCAGTAGCATTGGGTGTTGCTGTCTAATTGTCTGACTGGTTTCACTACGCATGATAATTTCTAAGTCCATCCATGTTGCTATAAAGGTTGGTAATTCATTCCTTTTGATGGCTGAGTAATATTCCATTGTGTGTATGTACCATATCTTCCCTATCCACTCCTCTGTCGATGGGCATTTAGGTTGTTTCCATGACCTGACTATTGCATAGAGTGCTCCAGTGAACACTGGAGTACATGTGTCTTTTCGAGTCATGGTTTCCTCTGGATAGATGCCCAGGAGTGGGATTGCTGGATCAAATGGTAATTCTATTTTGAGGTTTCTGAGGAGTCTCCATACTGTTTTCCACAGTGGTTGCACCAATTTGCATTCCCACCAGCAGTGTAATAGGGATCCTTTTTCTCCACACCCTCTCCAGCACTTATTGTTTGTAGACTTTTTGATGATGGCCATTCTGGCTGGTGTAAGGTGGTACCTCATAGTGGTTTTGATTTGCATTTCTCTAATGAGGAGTGATGTTGAACATCTT
>PVHT020000065.1:4959558-4969614 GCA_004024745.2 Catagonus wagneri
TGAATGGGGTCTCTGTTTCCCCCAGCCTGTGGAACTCCTGCACAGAAGCTCCACTGGCCTCAATGCCAGATGTTCTGGGGGCTTTTTCTCCCTGTACCAGATCCCCAGGCATGGGGCTTTGAAGTGGGGCTCAGAACTCTCAGTCCTGTAGCTGAATCTCTGTGATATAGTTACTTTCCAATCTGTATGGCTTCCCACTTGGGAGGTGTGTGGTTCTTCTATCTATCATATAATCACCCCTCCTACCTCTTGATGTGGTCTCCTCTTTGTCTTCTGGAGCAGAATATCTTTTTTGGAGGTTTACAGTCCATTTGGTTGAAGATTGCTCGGCATTTGATTGTAGTTTTGCTGTTTTTCAGGAGAGAAGTTGTGCTACAGTCCTTCTGTTCCACCATGTTCCCAGCTCCTGGAAAACTGGTGATTCTCATACTTAAGTCGCCTCTCAGGGTGCCCTCTACTCTGCCAGTTCCTAAAGTGGGAAAGCACCGCCAGAGCCAGAGAAATCCTATAGTGCCCACATGTTAACTTCTTAATGTGTATTAACATTTATCCTTGCTCAGAGATTTCATCTAGCTGCATGATTGAACATTTTCTCATATGGATAATCCATGGAGGACCCTGATCCCACCAAATAAAAGTAGATAGCTGGGCTCAAGTCTGTATAAAGAAAGAAACTCTTATTCATTCCCATAATGGAACTAGAGTTTGAATTCTATTAAGCTACAAAAGGGATGGACAATGTTCCTCTATCATAACCTTGATCTAGCAATGCACTAGAGACCTTAACTTGGCCATCAAGTTTGCCAAGGTCTTCATTCAAGAAGTTTCAATCAAGAAAATGTGGGTTATAAAATCATCACAAAAGCAAATTAAAAATTCACCTCCATTTTCCCCTGGTGCTCTAAGCTACCATTCCATCTGATCTCTCCATGATGTTTTGGGATTTATCCCAGATTTGTAAATTTAACTCATCTTCCATATTCAATTTGGCCACCTAATCCTATTAATTCTATTCCTTTAATACCACCCATTTCTCTTACCCTCATTTCAGCCTTATCTCCATAGTAACTTTTTAGGTCTTTATGTTTCTCTGGTTTTTGCAGGTGATATTTATCTTGTCTCTCTAGCTTCTGTGTTATCAATCCTAATTTGTGTTCCCCCAATTATATTTCAAATACTTATCTCAGGAATAATTGTAAAGTATAGATCTGGGCATATCAGATGCCTGTTAAAAAATCCCTTAATTGTTATAGCCTCATAGCCTATGGATAATATATGAAACTGTTAACCATGATATTCAGGACCCTTTATTGTACTTCTGTAGACTCTTCTCCCACAGTTCTTGGTCTGATCATTCTAAAATTCAGTCTTCCTGACTTATTTATAGTTTACTAATAATGGCAATTTTACTCTTAATTATGACTATTTTTTCCAAATTATGTTCTATCCTAATACAGTATTAATTATTTCTTAAATAAAGGTTTTCAATGTCAAGCAATGTGGAGTACAATTTATAACATTAAATGTATTACATTATTATAAAATTGCCAAGGACCTAAATTATACTGCATATTGCTACTCTCTAAGAGAAATAAAGTAACATTTAACATAGAGATTTTTGATCATAGAACCCACGTTTTCACAGAGTATGTGTTTACCTTGTCTTCATCTATTTCACCTATCTTTTCTTATTCCAAATCTTCAGTTACCCCTTTGCTATTTTCTCAAAATACTATGATCAAATGTTTCTATCTCTGTTACATTTACCATACACTCCTGACTTGGCTATCTGTACGCAGAAAAACTTATCTGTAAGAGTACAGCAAAATTGCATTGAGTTAATTTAATTTCAGGATAGTCTGAGTCACCAGGGTTTATTTATGCTGCTACATTCCACGGTGCATTATTAGTATAACTGCACTAGAATCAAAGCGGTTCACTATTCTGACTTCACTCTTTCTGACATTAAAATTTTCCAGGGAAAAACGTAATCAAATACACTTTAAGATAAGCCTTAAATACACTTTAAAGTGTATTTGATATCTTTTTTTTCCCCTGGAAAATTTTAATGTCCATGAAGCAACAACCTAAATGTCCATCAACAAATGATTGGATTAAGAAGATGTGGTATATATACGCAATGGAATACTACTCAGTCATAAAAAAGAACAAAATAATGCCATTTGCAACAATATTGATGGAACTAGACTCTCATACTAAGTGAAGTAAGTCAGAAAAAGACAAATACTCTGATATCACATATTTGGAATCTAATATACAGCACAAATGAAAATTTCCACAGAAAAGAAAATCATGGACATGGAGAACAGACTTGGGATTGCTAAGGGGGAGGGGGAGAGAGTGGGATGGAGTGGTAATTTGGGGTTAATAGATGCAAACTATTGCCTTTGGAATTGATAAGCAACAAGATCCTGCTGTTTAGCGCTGGGAACTGTGTCTAGTCACTTATGATGGAGCATGATAATGTGAGAAAAAAGAATGTATACGTGTATGTGTGACTGGGTCACCATGCTACACATTAGAAAATGGACAGAACACTGTAAACCAGCTATAAATGGAAAAAATAAAAACTATTGTAAGTAAAATAAAATGCTTGAAGTCATGATAATCAGAATTTATTGCTTTTTATCTTTTTTGAAGAAATCCAAGTTGCAGAGAGAAATATCTAGTTATGAGGAACTAGAATTGTTTGGTGTCACTGAATTATGTTGTAGAAGATTCAGGAAGGTGGGAGAATAATTAGCTAAATAGAAATACTTGAAAAATGTTTCCACTTTATTCATTGTATTAATTTTGAATAAGTATGGGCTCAGTTTAGAAATATTGAATGTCCATGGGAAAATTCCCAGACATATTTGCTAAATATTGAATACAAATAATTCACTTTGAGAGACCAGGTGGGTCATCAGATTACAATTATTTTCCTCTCGCTCATGTGTGGCTTACTTATTTTAGTTTATAATCATCCATATATTTACATGCCTTAGGCAAAGTTTTATTGAATTGACTATAAGAATTTAAGGATTTTTCGTTTGGTTTGCTGCATTGTTAATATTAGCTTGTCAATGATTTGAGATTACTTTTTTCTCTTTATAAATGGTTATCAAGGAAAATAAAACAAATGGTTGTTTTATTTAGGAATATCTCATGCTTTTTAGCAGTTTTATTCTTCAAGATATATACTATGTTGCCAAACTACAGCTCTAGACAAATGAGAAAATGATTTTCCTGACTTTTTTCATTTAAATACTCAATTGTGACATTGAGTTAATGTTATTTTCAAATAGAATGTCCTTGCTTTTCACATGAAAAATGAAGGAAAGGGAATGATGTGATTGTTCAAACCTTTGAATCAATGCATATTCATGAGAATGGGTGATAGAGAACTCAAATGTACTAGCTGCATTTATTTAAATATTCTCATATAATTTCCATGAGTAATCATTAAAGTAAATGCAGAAATGTGCTGCTATGCCAAGACTATTTTTGCATATATGCCCACTTTGGGTTCTTAATACCTGTAACCTACAGCAATTGTTAAGTCATAATCTAAGTCAAAGCTTTGAAAAATTCAGGACATTGGGACATGGAAATTTTAAAAACATCTATGATCTTGAATTTGCTTTATATAATATGTACAACAACCTCTAAGAAAGTAATTCATGGAAGTATAATTACGTTCAGAATAGTTCATCATATACGAATATTGACATGGAAAACAATGATTATAAATTGCAGAGAAAGCAAAAGGACAAAACTTCAAATTAAGAAAGGGAAATCTTAATTCTACTGTGTAACAATGGTACCATTTCAGAATTAAGGGAAAGAAGTTCAGTCTCATTTGATCTGGAATGTTTGTAACTGGGCAGTCTAAATTCTGCCAAATTGCACAGAAGCCTAATCAGAAAGAGTTGGTCCACTAACAAGCTGATGCTACGTGGAAAATAACATCTGAATAACAAAAAGGAAACTGAATTAGTAGCATAAAATATTTTTAGTTAAATATCTCTAATATTATATATGCATTACCCATCTTGAAACTACAGTAGCATATTAGAAGTGGAAGAAAATTGGTTATACTTAACCAGCTTTCTGTGATCAGAAATCTTCACTGATATGTCTATAGTCAATGCTTACTTTTTGAAAAGGAAGGCATGCGATTATTTATTATAATATTCTAATTTAGAACATTTATGTTCAAGATATAACAAACACGTCATCTATTCAGAAATCTGTGTGTGAACATCTGCATATTGTTATCATAGTTATGAATCAAGTCCTTCTGTCTCATAGATTTAACCTAAGTTAAACCAAAATAACAAGTATTAGAAGCCCCAAAGTCTTATTCAAAAGTAATTAAAAATAACAAGGATGCAATGAGAGCAGTAGGAGTTTGATTTGGTTTGTTGTAAATAAAAATCTGAGTATAGGATTTTGGAGAAAGTTAATCAAATTTTGGCATCTGTCATGATTTTTGGATGTACATCAGAATACTTTAAACTTGCTACTGAAGAGTCATTTTAGAAAACATATCAAGAATCATTTAGACTTGCTATTTTAGCCAACTAATCTTTATTTCTTCTCTGATTTCATGGTAAATATACCAATACTACTATATTTATTTAGGATTATTTAATAAATCATGCATGAAAATCAGAGTTAGTGGCTCTCCAATCATAATGAATAAATGAAACTATAAAAGGAGTGCTAAAAAAGTATTCAATGAAAATAATACCAATAACAATACAAACATCATATATAAAATTATTCTTTTCTTTTATATTTTACTTAAATTTTGTTTCAATAAAATGTAATATTTTTAAATTTCAGTGAGCAAAAATAATATAAGTATCATAGCCTTTAACATTAAATAATATAAAAATATATAATAAACTCTGGACTTCATATCTAGAAATTGAATTATTTTTTAAAAATTAGCAAAAGGATTACTTTTAAAAGTTTACTTTCACTATGCTATAGCCCATTAAATGAATTATTTAAGCTAAAAATTAGCATTTAAAATAATGTTCAAAAATTCTTCCTAAGAATGGTATGGAATGCAGTAAGTAGGAGAGAAATAGAGTATTAGAAAATGGTGGTAACACCTAGGAATTTGAGGTGGAACCAGACCAGAGTTAGATGATACATAATGATCAATATGTGTGTGTCTATATATATACTATTGTTTATTATTTTATAAATACATGTAGTAGTTTGTATACATAAATAATAATACATAAAAATAATTATACTGAATGTTAGGGTAAAAGGCATGTTACAGGCGTCTGTTGAGATAAAAAATAAATGAACACAAAGATGTTAATTCCTAAGAGGAGAAATGCATACTGACACACTTTAGCTGTTTTTTTTCTTGGGTTATTTTTTTCATTCATTTACTCTCAGTTTAACAACACAGAATATTTAGTTTTTCTAAGATGAAACATTTAAACTCTAGTGGGGTTTGGATAGTCTATAGGATAAAAAACACAGCCTTCAGTAAGTGGCCCCACACCAACCTTTTAAACTGTAGCTTATCAACTCTACTGTCTCTTTGAAACTAACATGGTTTGGGCTGAAGCTGGCAATCAAAAAGAAATCTGCTTTTTGTTAAAGTTTCTTTTCTTCTGTTCAGAACTTAGTTCTGAATAGCATGAATACCAAAAATTAAATAAATAAAAAATACTGTTTGTTTTTGAAATTCCTTTTTTCACTGAAGCCGCCATGGTCTGTGCCACATCAGTTTCAAAGAGTCAGTTACAGCAGTGGAGCAGCTCCGGTTTAATAGACTGTTATGTGCTGTCTATAGTGAATTTTTCTTGTCTACTTTATAAATACTGATAGAAGAGACTGAAAATAGTACATTACAGTTGCAATTATAATGTCATGTACCTGTTTTACTTATATATCTACAAAGTATATTTTTCAAAATATTTTACATGCATTTGACTTTGTCTATATATGCAACCACTCTTCACCTTTTCTGGAGGATTATATCACCCTAAAGTATTATTCATAATATTATAAATAATGGGTTAATTGATTATAAAATTGTACAAAAGAAAGGGCTTTATTCATATTATGTTGAAGAAGGTCAGACATAAAAAAGAAGTTTAAAGAGAAGCATCAGTGTTTCCATTATTTGATTTTTGAATTTCTTCATTCAGTTCTTTTCTCTTTAAAACTTCACAAAATGCTAACAGATTTTCTGTCAGCAGCTGGAGTATTGTCAAGTTTGCAATGTCACTGAAATGTGAGATTTATTCTTTTTTGTTTGTTTGTTTTTTAGGACCACACCTGTGGCATATGGAAGTTCCCAGGCTAGGGATTGAATGGGAACTGCAGCTGCTGGCCCATACCACAGCCACAGCAATGCCGGATCTGAATGGCATCTGCGATCCACACAACAGTTCATGGCAATGCCAGATTTCTAACCCACTGAGTGAGGCCAGGTATTGAACCCATGTCCTTATGGATACTAGTCTAGTCGGGTTCATTACCGCTGAGCCACATCAGGAACTCCCAAAAAAGGATTCTTTTTTTGGCTTAGCCAGCAGCATGTGGAAGTTCCTGAGCCTTGGATGGAACTGGCACAACAGCAGTGACCTGAGCCATGGCAGTGATGATGCCAGATCCTTAATTTGCTGAGCCACACAGGAACTGGCAATTAATTTTTAAATTAATTAGATGTTATATTTTTCCTGGACTTTTAAGAAATGTATTATTTCATAATATTTTAAATAGACCATATAAAATCATTTTGAAATGTTTATCTGCAATGACAATAATAAACAACAGAATATCTAGCCTTGTAGTCAGAAAAAGGTTATTAAGTTGGGTTAACAAAAAGTAAAGGGGAGGCAGCAAGATGGCAGAGGAGTAAGAGGTTGTGTTCACCATCCCCCACAAACACATCAAAAAAAAAAAACACATCTAAATATAAAACAACTTGGACAAAACATCACCTGAATGTTGAATTTAAACCTCCAAATACTGCAAGAAACTCTCGACATAACTGGGTAGAACAACAGAAACAAAGAGAGAGAGAGAAGGAATCAGGACAGCACCAGCATCCCAGGGAGGGAGCTGTGAAAAAGAAAAGGAACCCACAGTCTGGGAAGCCACCTAAAGGACGATCAACTGGGCTAGAGGGGCCTCAAAGCTTGAGAAAAATGCAGCAGCGGGATTGAGAATGGCAAAGTGGAGTTAGAGACTCACACAGATGAGCTGAATACTGGCACAGACACTACAGCCTGGGGTGCCAGGTGTGGGCTGGGAGCTAAGATTTAACCTCTGGAGGTTATTCCCTGGGAGAGGGCTGGGGTTGGCAGTGAGGAGAAAGCCTAGGGAGCAGTGTGCAATGGGTGGGAGAGCGTTACTCTATGGGCTGTGGAGTGTAAAGCCAGGACAAAGGGAACTGGGGAAGTCTGGTCCTGCAAGGGAAGCAAGCCTCCATTGTTGGGGAGGAGGAGAGGAGGAGGGACTGTCCACCATACGAAGCATCTTGAACTAGCACGGAGGGTGGGGCCCAGCCTGTGCCACGGAGAGAGCAGCAGCAGCAGCAGCAGAGGCGGGGCAGAGCCCACGTCAGCCAGCAGAGTCAGCAGTGGCAGTGGGGTGAAACCCGCACCAGCCCACAGAGCAAGCAGTACCAGCAGGGTGTGGCCGCAGAGCCCGCAGGGGTGGCAGGATGGATCAGGCACAGGCCCCCAGCAGCCTGAAGGTGTGGGCCAAGGGCATCAGGGGCCTAAGTACCACAAGGGGCCTGCCAAGCACCAGAGACTGTTCACTCCTGGGAACACACAAACCCCACTGCTCCCACTGCTGAGTGCTCTGTGTAGTATCCATATGCCTGAACTCTTATCACTCCCCAAGACCCTGCAACGAAGAACAACCTCTACAGCACCTCTTATGTGGACTAAGTGAGATGGTTGCTTCATGCATGGACTACAGGTGGAGGGGGCAAACCACCACAGTTATCATTGGCCCTAGAGACAGTCATGACCCACTTTCACTAGGAGTTTCTGAACAGGTACCCCCTGTGTTCCAATCACCTCAAAGGAGGACTTCTTTGCAATCAAACACTAGCTGTTATGTCTCTCATTCCCCTGGGAAATCATACTTTTTGCTGCTGCTACTACCAATTGCCCTGGACACCTGGTAGATCTGCCTAGAGCTCATTACCACTTCTCAAGGCCGGGCAATGAGGAGTAGACAGTGCCACCTTCCTAAGGATCCTTACTGCAGTTTAGAGCCCAGAGACTAGGCAGCAACTGTTGGCCCTAGTCATTTCTTCATTCGCTCAGAAAACACTCCGAGTACCACTGAGATAACAGCCTGCTCACTCCGAAGAAAAAGACACCAAATATTCAGACTCCCACACCAAAAGTAAATAGTAACCCGACCAAAAAATACAAAGGGGTGCTCCTGCCTAGAAGTAGCCTTACAATACTATAGTGTGGCTTCTCTGAACTCACAGAAAAAGAAAACCACAAGCAAGATGAAGAAGCTCAGAAACCATTCCCAGTTAAAAGAATAGGACAAGTCATTTAAAGCAGCCAGCAATGAAACAGAACTGTGCAGTCTGACAGAAATGGAGTTCAGAAGGGAGGTAATGAAAATACTTGAGGAATTAAGGCTGAATATACAGGAACTAAGAGAGGACACAAACAGCAATGCAGATTTCCTTAGAAAGGAACTAGAAAATATAAGGAGGAGCTAAGAAAAGGTAGAAAGCTCATGTGCAGAGATGCAAACTGAGCTAAAGTCAATAAGAGCAGTTTGAATAATGCAGAGGAAGGAATTACTGACGTGGAAGATAGAATAATGGAAATCATGCAATCAGAACAGCAGACAGAAAATCAAATGAAAAAACATGAAAGCAATATAAGAGACCTATGGCATAATATAAAGCGGGTCAATCTACTCAGAATAGGAATTCCAGAAGGAGAAGAGAAAGAAAAGGGGATTGAAAACATATTTGAAGAAATTATGTGTGAAAACTTTCCAAATCTAAAGGGATCTGACATCAAGACACAGGAAGCACGGAAGGCCCCAAACAAGCTGAACCCAAACAGACCCACACCAAAGCATATTATATTAAAAATGGCAAGAATTAAAGATAAAGAGAGGGTCCTACAGGCAGCAAGAGAAAAGCAAAGCATTAATTATAAGGGATCCCCCGTAAGGCTGTCTGCTGATTTCTCTACAGAAACACTACAGCCCAGAAGGGAGTGGCAAGATATATTTAAAGTGCTGAAAGGAAAAGGTTTGCAACCTAGAATACTCTACTCAGCAACGATAGCATTTAAAATAGAAGGGAAAAAAAAAGATTTTCTCCAAAAGACAAAAGCTAAAAGAGTACAGCAATACTAAAACCATTCTAAAAGAAATGCTGAAAGAGTTCCTATAAAATAAAATAAAAAAAGGAAAAGGAATAAGTAAGAACTAGAATGGATGAAACCACAAATGAAAAGCAAACATTCGAATAAGCCAGCATACAGATCTAAACATGAAGATGCTAAAATCAATAAATAAAATAAAATTAAAAAGGTAACAAAAAATACTTTGTGGGGAGGGAAAGTAAGAAAACGAACTTTTTTTATGACCTTAAAATTTTTTTTTTAACGGAGATTCGATTAAGATGGTGGAATAGAAAAACTGGAGCTCAACTACTCTCCCAAAAAACAGCAAAACGACAACCAAATGCCCAGCAACCTTCAACCAAATGGACTGTAAACTTCCAAAAAGGATATTCTGCTCCAGAAGACAAAGAGGAGACCACATCAAGAGGTAGGAGGGGTGATTATATGATAGATAGAAGAACCACACACCTCCCGAGTGGGAAGCCATACAGATTGGAAAGTAACTATATCACAGAGATTCAGCTACAGGACTGAGAGTTCTGAGCCCCACTTCAAAGCCCCATGCCTGGGGATCTGGTACAGGGAGAAAAAGCCCCCAGAACATCTGGCATTGAGGCCAGTGGAGCTTCTGTGCAGGAGTTCCACAGGCTGGGGGAAACAGAGACCCCATTCA
>PVHT020000065.1:4973480-4994162 GCA_004024745.2 Catagonus wagneri
CTCTTCAATAAGTGGTGCTGGGAAAACTGGACAGCTACATGGAAAAAAAAATGAAACTAGAACACTTCCTAACACCATGCACAAAAATAAACTCTAAATGGATTAAAGATCTCAATATTAGACCAGATACTATAAAACTCTTAGAGGAAAACATAGGCCAAACACTCTCTGCATAAATGATAGTAACATCTTCTCAGATCCATGTGTCAGAGTAAGGACAATACAAAGAGAAATAAACAAATGGGACTTAATTAAACTTCAAAGTTTCTGCACAGCAAAGGAAACTCTAAACAAAATGAAAAGATAACCCACAGAATGGGAGAAAATATTTGCAAATGAATCAACTGACAAGGGATTTATCTCCAAAATTTGCAAACACCTCCACAGCTCAATACCAAAGAAACAAGCAATCCCATCAAAAACTGGGCAGAGGATCTAGGCAGACAGTTCTCCAAAGAAGACATGCAGATGGCAAATAAACACATGAAAAGATGTCCAACATCGCTCCTCATTAGAAAAATGCAAATCAAAACCACTATGAGGTACCACCTTACACCAGCCAGAATGGCCATCATCAAAAAGTCTACAAACAATAAGTGCTGGAGAGGGTGTGGAGAGAAAGGATCCCTATTACACTGTTGGTGGGAATTCAAATTGGTGCAACCACTGTGGAAAACAGTATGGAGATTCCTCAGAAAACTCAAAATAGAATTACCATTTGATCCAGCAATCCCACTCCTGGGCATCTATCCAGAGGAAACCATGACTCGAAAAGACACATGTACTCCAGTGTTCACTGGAGCACTCTATGCAATAGCCAGGTCATGGAAACAACCTAAATGCCCATTGACAGAGAAGTGGATAGGGAAGATATGGCACATACACACAATGGAACATTACTTAGCCATTAAGAGGAATGAATTACCAACCTTTATAGCAACATAGATGGACCTAGAAATTATCATGCATAATGAAACCAGTCAGACAACTAGACAGCAACACCCAATGCTACCGCTTACATGTGGAAACTAACAAGACACAATGAACTTCTTTGTAGAACAGAGAATGACTCACAGACTTTGGAAAACCTTTGGTTTTTCAAATAAGACAATCTGGGGGGTCGGGGAATGCACTGTGTTTGGGATACAAAATCTATAACATTGACTTGTGATGATTTAGGTACACCTATAATTGAAATAAAATCCATTAAGAAAATAAAAAAAAGAAATTAAAATATGGGAGTCCCCATTGTGGCACAGCAAAAACAAATCCAACCCGTATCCACCTAACTCAGTGGGTTAGGGATCCAGCATTGCTGTGAGCTGTGATGTGGGTCACAGACGCAGCTTGGATCCCATAGTTGTGGTGTAGGCTGACAGCTTTAGTTCCAATTCAATCCCTAGCTTGGGAATTTCCGTATGCCTTGGGTGCAGCCCTAAAAAAAAAAAAAAGCTAACATGTGGTAAATTGACTTCTAAGGATTTGTGGTTCCTACTAGATGGGAAAGAATAAAAAACCTGGCCACTGACTCACATACTATGAAGTTCTTAGCACTGATTGCATTTCCTTATAGCTTCTTAATTTCATCCTGTCCTATTTAATGGTATCTGATCTCTCCAATATTTTCCAATGATTAAGATCTGATTTCAAAAGAATCTTAGGTGACGGTATGGCCTCGAGGAGCAAGAGTGAAAAAGAGATTTAAGTCTGTTCCATGGCTGTCATCTTCAGTCTCTTTTAGTCTTGGGTTGAAATATGGTTTAATCTTCCTTAAATTGCCCATTGGCCTCTTAACACTGTTTAAATCGCTGATGAATATGGTCCCATCTTAGCCTGTTTTCGTTAGTCCAAATATTCTCTGTCCTTACTTTTCCAACTAAAGGTCTATTCTTGTTTATTTTTATTTCTATTCCCAAGGAAAGAAAACACTTTTATGCCCTCTGTGCTGCTCTTGGAAACCCAGTGGAAGAGCTGGGTCCAAATGGAGGGACTAACAAGTACAACAACAGGCCACTTCTGACTCATGGTTTTGTATGTTTTGTGAGCTGAGAATGTTTTTTACATCTTTAAATGATTATAAAATATCAAAAGACTTTTGTGACATGAAAGTATGTGAAGTACAAATTTCAGTTTCCATAAGGAAAGCTTTTTTTTTTTTAATTCTATTGTTTCTTCTCCATGGTTGTTTTCTCATACCAAGGGTACAGTTGAAAAGTTGTGACAAGAGATATTGCCCGTAAAACTAAAATTTTTCCTATCTGGCCCTTTACAGAAAGAGTTGGCCAACATCTAGTCTAGACCATTTCTTCTTCTATTAACACTTTACTAGTCCAATAGCATGTAGGATTTTAAGCCTTTCTATGGGGATTATACTCCAAGAAGTGGGACAACACTACCTTGATTTTCATAATTTCCTAAACCTATATGAAGTTTCTGTCACCCTTGAGACTCATTCTACAAGAAAGACGAGAGTAGTAACTAACTTAACAGCCATGTTTTGGTTCTGTTGGTCTTCTCTCTTTCTTCCAAGCCTCACATCGGCATAGGAAGAGATTTTTGTTTCATCTCTTTTTGTACTACTGTTCTTAGCTTGATTTTTTTTTTGTCTTTTTGCCTTATCTAGGGCTGCACCCACAGCATATGGAGGTTCCCAGGCTAGGGGTCTAACAGGAGCTGTAGCCGCCAGCCTACGTCAAAGCCACAGCAACACAGGATCTGAGCTGCATCTGCAACCTACACCACAGCTCACAGCAATGCCGGATCCTTAACCCACTGAGCAAGGCCAGGGATTGAACCCCCAACCTCATGGTTCCTAGTCAGATTTGTTAACCACTGAGCCAGGATGGGAACTCCTGTTCTTAGCTTCTTGAAGGAAAAAAAAATCTTAATCACTAAGGAGTGTGGCTCTTTTGATGCAAACCCTATATATCAAGGCTATTTTCTCTGCTATGAATTTAAAAATTCAGTTTAAAAACTCTAAATTTGCCTGTGTAAACATTATCTGAAGATAACTGTTTGTAGAAAGCAACTGTTAATGTGTTAATTGTGGGTTAAGAATAATGGGTACACAGAAGCCAGAGAGAAATTACTGAATTTCTACTTGCTGCTATTTATTGAATATTAATTGTTGTTCAGGCACTGTGAAAAATGGTTTACCTGTGTTTTAATATATTTCATTGTAACAGCAATCTTATAAGTTATAGTCTATAATTATATTGTTTCATAAATGGGGGACAGATAAACAGAGATATTAAATAAATTACTAACACCTGCTTAACTAATACAGGAGTCTCACTTCAAGTCTGTCTGTGTGTGAGTGTATCAGAGACAGAGCAAGACAGAGACACTCAGAAAAACTAGTATAAGGTCAGAAATGGCAGATTATGATACGACTCTTGGATAGGAATTTTGCTCACATTGTCATTCTAAGATATATTGGGGGTATAAAACATTTAAGTATCAAGTACTATAAAACATACTCTTCAGTGCTTCCATACTCATTGTTATAGTTGAATATTTGAGGATAGTTTGTCAAAGGCCATAATTATTCTGGTTAATACTGATATGTGTAATAGTGAATTGAAAGGTTGAACACTTCAATTTAGGATGTTCTGTAAAGCATACTTATGATGATGTGTTGACAGTAGTCATATGGACAGAAGTGGCAGAAGGGAGATGTGAAATATATAATCAGGGAGAGTTTTTGATAACTTCCGTTTACTGAGATTGTACTTACATTTCTTTTGCTCATCTATGTGAGGCTTTCCCTTTGTGTTGATGGCTTTTCAAAATATTTCCCTCTCAAACATAAACCTTTTTTTTTTTAAATAATATTTTGGTATTCTAGAGGTTTTGGAGAGAGTATTTTAGAATTTATTTGATATTGAATGTTATCAACAGCTTCCTAGGGTGTATACAGCACGAGATAAAGTATTTCTACAGAATGATTTTCTTGAATTTGTAGTTTACAGTACTCATGGTTTCAAATAAAATGAGAATAAAGCATTTTTAAGCTTTACACAGATATCTATATATCTCTATGTAAATTGGGGTGAAAACAGGATCTGCAAGTAATAAGTGATACAAATTATTCTTTTATACATACAGGGCCTAATGATATGTGTTTATAAAAATAACAGAAATAAAAAACACACTGATTAAAAGAAGACAAGGAAAAAAAGTTTACTTTCTCCAAGAAATGGTGTTTTGTATTGCTCAGAACAGTTTTCTGGCTTATACTTGAGAAATCACAAGGCTTTCATGTTATAAATAGAAAACTTCACTAGTCATTGTGGTTTTAATTTGCTTACTTAATATTAGCATAAAAGATTTAAGGCACATTGCATTCAAGAGAATACCATTGTATTAGCTTCCTAAGGCTGCCATAACAAAGTGCCATTAACTTGGCTTAAAAAAACAAATTTTTTTTTTTTATAATTTTGGAGGCTAGAAGTACAAAATGAAATTATTGGCAGGGCCATGATCTCTGTGAAGGCTCTAAAGGAGGTTTACTCCCTGTCTCTTCCTAGCTTCTTGGAGTTCCTTGAATTTTAGACACATCACTCCATTTCTGCTTCCAAGGTTACATAACATTATTCCCGTGTGTATCTGTATCAGTGTCCAAAGTTTCCTCTTCTTATAAAGATACCAATCATTAGATGAGGGCCCATGCTCAATCTAGCATGACCTCATTTTAACTCTATTACATTTTAAAAACTTATTTCCAAATAAGGTCACATTCACAGAGATCAGAGTTTAAGACTTCAACATATTTTTGGAGAAAGACACAACACAATTCCATTCACAACAACTATAATACTTTAAGAATTTTTCAATCTAGTAATCATTAAAGATATCATGGAAAATGACAATTAAGTTGGATATGCTATCTGAATAGCAAATTGATTCTGAATAATGGATTGATTTGTTTATATCATAGTTCTTTGGAAATTTGAGTGTCTTTTTTTTTAAGTGAAATTTTTGGTAGGATAATTTAGGTAACCATTTTAAAATCATTTTTATTTTATTTTGCTTTTTAAGGCCGCCCCTATGGCATATGGAAGTTCTCAGGCTAGGAGTTGAATAGAAATTGCAGGTGCCAGCCTATACCACAGTCACTGCAATGCAGGATCCAAAGCGCATCTGTGATTTACACCACAGCTCATGGCAATGTGGGATCCTTAACCCACTGAGTGAGGCCAGGGATCGAATGCACATCCACATGGATTCTAATTGGGATCATTAACGCTGAGCCACAAAGGGGACACCCTTAAAATCATTTTTAAATATTAAAATTATTTTAAAGCAATGCAGAGAGGTCTGGTCTACCCTTTATGTAGTTTCCCCCAGGGGCAACATCCTACCAATTATGGTAAAATATCACAGCCGGGATACTGACATTGATATAGTCTACCAATCTTATTCAGATTTCCCTAGTTTTATTTGTACTCATATGTGTGTCTATTTAGCTCTATACAATTTTATAACATGGGCCTGTTTATGTATCTACCATTGTAATCAAAATACAGAACTATTCTATCCCCACAGTAATCTGTATGTTACCCTTTTATGATCATAACCCATCTTTTCTGCCCCTACTTCCTCACCCCTAACCCTTGTCAATTACTAACTAGTTTTCCATTTCTAAAACGTCATTAAAATTTTATATAAATGGAATGTACAGTATGGAATTTTTTTGAGGCTGGCTTCTTTTCACTCAGCATAATTCCCTACGGATTCATCCAAGTTGTTGCTTGTTATTAATAGTTCATTTACTTTTATTGCTGAACAGTATTCTATGATATGCATGCATCAGTTTATTTGACCATTGCAGTGGTTCTATTTTTTTTAATTTAAATTTTTTTTTTCCTGTGGTTCTAAGAGTAGCATTTTATTTTAATTATTGTTTAGATAGAAATAACTTTCCTGAGTTCATTCCAAAATATTTCTAGATTTTTTTTTTCTAAAGCTCTTATGACATTTTGTTTGAGTTTTGTGTAAGAGTTTTCTATTAGTACTCAGGAATTTTTGTGATGGGTTTGAGTGGTGACAATTTGAAATTGTAGATTGTTAAACCATAGAAGATGGAGGGGCAGAACTTTGGACACTGTTCACTTAATTCCCTTTCCCTTCCCCCTTAGTTTTATCAATGAATTATTAAGTGTCAAGAGTGAAGTGTTAAATTGCCTTACCCATTTAAAAAGTGAGAGAATTAATATGTATTTACATATAAGATGTTTATATTATTCATTATATGTATGAGAACAAGGTATATTAGTTAATATTATGTTAAAATGACCTCATTGTGTAGAACTTTAAAATAATGGTAATCAGTATAATCAGGTTTTTTCCTAAAGGCAAAAAAAAGAGTTTATGTAATTAAAATGGGGAAATAATCATATGTTTTGTCAAAAATGATTCTCCAGGGCAAACTTATCTTGTTCTTTTCTCTCTTTCACATTATGTTTGGCATCTAACCTGATCTTCTCTTTAAGGGAAAATAAAAGAAGTTATAGTTTATTGAGTTTATTCTATATCAGAAACTTTACCTACATTACAATCCCAGTAAATCTTCACAAAATCTCTATGAGAAAATAATTCTGTGCTTATTTTTATAGATATTAAAATGTAAGCTCAGAACAGGTATGGGACACACATATGACTGAGTACTTATTTTGATGTTATACATATGAGGATTGAAACTCAGTTCCACTATTACTACTGATTATTAGATCAGATAGTATAGGAAAGTTACATAAAACCTCTTGAACTCCAACTTTCTCATATGTGTAATAGGGCTAATAATATCTATCAACTTTTTATAGATAATTTAGTTGAGGTATATAAAGGTCACTTGAGATATTGCCTGGAGTGAGTCCCACTCCTAGAAAATAAAATAATTATTTTAAAATGTTAAAATTTTAAATTAAATTATAAATATTTAAAAGATAATAGCTGAAAGATTACAGAAAACTCCAGATGTAGGTCTAGATGTATATCAGTTAGACTAAGCTAGGTTTAGATGCTATAACAAATCACCCTAAATCTCAGTAACTAGAAAAACAAAGGATCACTTCCTTCTTTTGCTGCATGTCTATCTTGGGTCAGCACGTGGTTTCTGTTCATTTCAGTCAATTAGAAACATAATTTAATGGTGCCCCGAATATTTTCAATGTTGCCAGGTAACATACCAGGGAAAAACCGCTATCATGAAGTATCCATTGTCTCCTCAGACTGCCTACAAATGATTCCTCACTCTTCTTTTTCATTGGTAAAAGCAAATTATATGACCACATTTGAGATCAAGGGACAAAGAAAATGCCATCTTGTCTACTGAAAGAGCACTGGTAGTTTCATTAGCAGTCCTAATACCCTTTTCCATTATTCTGTAATAATTTCAAATTCTTCCTATTTCTGTCTTTTTCAGGTTGCTAGCAAAGAAAGATCTGCAAAATTACTAAATCCCATATGGAACATTTTTATCGACACTAACAATGATGGGAAAAATGATTTATAAAAAGGAATGAAATGGCATTTTCCTTCCTTACCTTCCTTACATTAGATCCCTTACCTGGGGTATCTATATATGTTGAGCATTCATTAGAACCCTCACCATTCTCATTTTGTAAGTCAGGTACCACCCAGGTAGGAACACAAAAAAAAAGATGAAAATTACAATTCCCGGTGAAACAACTGACAGAAAAACAAACAACAAAAACCCAAAACATAAAAAACAAAAAGTAGTCATGCTTAGCCAACTCAAATGATATGAAATGAAAAAAAAAAATAAAGAAAAAAATTGCTCACCATTGTCTCAGCTATTCAACATTTGAAAATGATATATTCTTGTCAGGGTACCCAACAATAAAATAGAGTTTATATGTGGAATCTTACTGAAAACTCTCTAACTGAGAGCTAATTAGTGTGTTGGCAAAGCTGTCAGCTGAGACATTTTTTTCCTATCAGTGGAAAGTAAATGAGGGTAGATTTCAGAAATATATGAATACAATTTGGTGTCACACATACTCATATAAATATCCTTTATCTCACACCTTTGAGAAACTAATAAAAGTTGTTGCTTTAATTTGCCACTTATCCTTGATAAATGGAAATAAAATGTGCTCATATAAAATAATTCTTTTATTTAAAAATACAGTATATGCTTAGTTACAGCAACTAATATAAGAATGTACATAAAATATGATTTCTATTCAGAGCACACAGGCTGTGCTTGATTACTCTACCTCAAAGGACTTAAGTAGAAGATTTAAATTTTTTGATTGGCAAAGGTGTTGAACATGAGGAAAAGAAGATGAAGCATGAGGGGCTAGAGGTAATAGCAGGGGCTTTCTTTTGTTGACTGAATGTTTTAAGGTCCAGCCCACAATCATTAACAAATGCAAAAAGGCCCCAGGATGCAACTCAAGCCACTCTCAACTGACCTTCTAACCACAAGAAATTATTCAATTACTGAATTATCTTTCACTTTAGATATATTTTTAATCATTCCAAAAACCCCATGAAATAGTAATATCCCAGGTGTGAGGAAGAAGAACCTTAGAGAAGTTAAGCAACTTGTCTGTGAAATGTGTAGCGATTTGAATTTGAGTTCTCACACATGCTTTAGTCATGCTGGACTTTGTTTAGTGTCAGGGATGTTCCCGGTCCTTTGATCCTCCAGGGCTCAGAACTTTGATACACATACACGTACACAAAAGAAACCCATCAAATGGGAAACCCAGTAATCTAAGGAAGGTTTCAGTCCATGACTTCTCAAACTCCCTGATGGAAAAAAGTCAGGTTTTTGTTTAATTTCTTTTGTTTTTTCCAATTTGTTGCAAGATCAATGCATTGATAAAAAACTACTAAAATACATTACTTTCAAATTCTGGACTTACATCATTGTTGTCTGGTTTAGAAAGTATTTATGACTGACACTATGTCTGTAGACAATACTTTGCATAGCACTGCTTTAGAAAATGCATGATCCACATACATATTTTTCAGAGTATATCTGTGTAATACAGATTAACAGGTGTCCAATATGGGAGATTAATGTTTAATGTACAAAGAAATAGAATTTTGGCTGATTTTTATAAATATTTGTAAATTACTGTGGAGAGAGGGAGGAATGACTGCTCAGAACTTCACAGAGTTTTCTAAAATTTCTATTGACTTTTGTCCTAGCCTTCAATTATTCTGATTTAAAGCAGCAGTTAAAAGTGCCTACCCTGTCTACCCATGCCACACACTCATTATAAATAATCTTTACATCTTTATATCACCCTGTTCCAGTCTTTTCCTGAAGCTACTGCACTAGTTAGTTGTCCATAATGGGCCAGTCTCGTACAGCCTAAGAACCTGGCTTATTTTTCTATTCCTCTCCCTCCTAATCTTAAAAAAGAGGACGGTGAAGAGTGCATAACTGGGTCTACCCCATAGCTTATTACAAATATTAATATATACTATATTTGGCATAGGACAATGCTATGTAACTGTTAGGACATTTTTTTTTTTTTTCCTCTCATAAAGGGAAGCCTAAATAATTTCCTGGGAAATGTAGTTCATTGTATTTAAAATGGGTTTTTAAAAAATCTTGTTTTTTCTTTTAATGCAACCTTAGTCTGTCTTTTTTTTTCTTAATGTATTTTATTTCAATTATAGGTGTACATAAGTCATCACAAGTCAATTTTACAGATTTTGTATCCCAAATCCCCAGTGCATCCCCCCACTCCCCAGATTGTCTTATTTGAAAAACCAAGGTTTTCCAAAGTCTGTGAGTCATTGTCTGTTCTGTAAGAAGGTTCATTGTGTCTTTTTAGTTTCCACATGTAAGCAGTAGCATTGGGTGTTGCTGTCTAATTGTCTGAGTGGTTTCACTTCGCATGATAATTTCTAGGTCCATCCATGTTGCTATAAAGGTTGGTAATTCGTTCCTTTTAATGGCTGAGTAACATTCCATTGTGTGTATGTACCATATCTTCCCTATCCACTCCTCTGTCGATGGGCATTTAGGTTGTTTCCATGACCTGGCTATTGCATAGAGTGCTGCAATGAACACTGGAGTACATGTGTCTTTTCGAGCCATGGTTTCTGCTGGATAGATGCCCAAGAGTGGGATTGCTGGATCAAATGGTAATTCTATTTTGAGTTTTCTGAGGAATCTCCACACTGTTTTCCAGAGAGGCTGCACCAATTTGCATTCCCACCAACAGTGTAATAGGGTTCCTTTTTCTCCACACCCTCTCCAGCACTTATTGTTTGTAGACTTTTTGATGATGGCCATTCTGGCTGGTGTAAGGTGGTACCTCATAGTGGTTTTGATTTGCATTTCTCTAATGAGGAGTGATGTTGAACATCTTTTCATGTGTTTATTTGCCATTTGCATGTCTTCTCTGGAGAACTGTCTGCCTAGATCCTCTGCCCATTTTTGGATGGGGTTGTTTGTTTCTTTGATGTTGAGCTGTAGGAGCTCTTTGTAAATTTTGGAGATTAATCCCTTTCAGTTGAAAAAGTCTGTCTTTTAATTGGAGCTGTTTAGACCACTTACCTTTAATATAATTGTTGATATGGCTGCATTTAAAATCTACCTTATTACTCTTTTCTTCTAATTATCTTAGTTATTTGTCTTTTTCAAACCTCTTTGTTTTCATGATTATTTTTCTAAATCCCTTTTATCTCTTATGCTGGTTTATAAACTATAACTGCTATAATATTTTTAACAGTTTCTCTAGGTTTTCTAACTTTAACCCACTATAATCTACTTTAAAGTTACATTATAAAATTTAATATAGTATAAAAGCATTATAATGTTATACTTCTATTTCCTCCCAATATTTTGTTATTATCACCATGCATTTTACTTTTTCATAGGTTAAAAATCACAGAAATTATAATTATTTTTGCCTTAGGTAACCAATAATTCTTTAAAGATATTAAACCCTAAGAAAAGCATTCTTCATAGTTATTATTCTCATGCTTTGTCAAGCAGACAGCACTGTGGTATACTTTTCCACTTTCCTGATGGTCTTCTTTTAGAATTTCTTTTAGTGTTGGTCTGCTGCTGATAAATTATTTCAGAATTTGCATGTATAAACTCTCTTTATTTTGCCTTTATTTTTAAAAGATATTGTTGGGTATCAGAATGTAGCATAACAGTAATTTTTGTTCAGTACTTTAAAGATTCTGCTCTATCTTCAGGTAATGTTTTTTGAAAAGAAATTTATCACTTATTTTTGTTCCTCTGTACAAAATGTGTCTTCTTTTTGGGCTACTTTTATGATTTTCTATTTGATATTGGCGATTTGATTATTCTGTGCCTTAATGTACTAGAGTGTATTGAGCTTCTTTAATATATGATTTACAGTGTTCATCTAATTTGGGAAAATTCAGCTATTCTTCTTTAAATAATTTTCTAACCCCCACTCTTCTTTATAAAATCTAATTACACACGTATCAACACTTGAAGCTGTCTCAAAACTCACTAATACTTTTTGTCATTTTTCTTTCTTTTTTCTATGTTTTATTATTAATAGTTTCTGTTCCTGTGTTTTCAAGTTCATTATATTTCTTCTGCAATATCTAATCTGCTGCTATGTAAAGTATTTGTCACAAGTGCTATGTAACTGCTAGGTAATAATATTATTTGCCTCAGACAACATAGTTTTCAACCCTAAATTTTCAGTTTGAGTCTCTTTTCTGTCTTCTATGTTCAAGTTAATTTTCTGAACATGTAGAATACAAATATAATAACTGTCTTAGTGTCCTTTTCTGTTAGTTCTAGTACGTGTGTTTGGATTTCTATCTACTGATCTCTCTTTTCAGTATGGGTTGTATTTTTCTGCCTCTTTGTATACCTGGAAATGGTTTATATGTTACCAGATTTTGAAAATTTCACCTTGTTGTGTGCTGGTTTTTTTTTTTTAAATTCTTACAGATATTTTTGAAATTTGTTTTGTAATGCAGTTATATTATTTAGAAACATTTTGATCCTTCAGGGTTTGCTTTATATTTGTTATACAAAGACAGAGCAGCATTTAGTCTAGGTATAATTTGTCCAACTGTTGAGGCAAAACCATTCTGATTATTCTGCATGATATTCCTTTATGAATTAGAAAGTTTTGCATTCTGGGTGGTATAAAAGACATCTCCGACACTGTGAAAATTCAGAAAATTTTTCCCTCTAAAACTTTCAGTTGCTTCTTTATTCTGGATTTTGTGTATTTTTCCTCTCATATATATATTGATAAAATACAAAGTTTAAGACATGAGAGGTTTCCTCTGGGGTCTTTGGAGATCTTTCTCTAAAGAGTTCTCTCCTCCCTGGTACTCTACTCTGGAAACGCTAGTTTTGTCCTCCCTGAATAACAGTTTTCTTCATCTTAGTAAAAGTACTTATTTCTCTAGATCCGCTCTCTGAGCTACAGGTAAGAAACTCTCTCCAGCCAGAAATCTGGAGCACTCATTAGGCTAATCTCATTTGCTTCCCATCTCTTGTGGATTACTGTCCTCTGTTGTCCGATAGCTCATATCTTCACTGTTCAGTTTTTTTTTTGTTGTTGCTGTTTTTTCCTTCTTTTTTTAGTTAGTTCAGGCAGGAAGGTAAATCTGACCCCTATTTTTCTTTGCATTGAATATAATTTTATCGTATTGCTCTTCTGGAAATTTCTTATATATATGATACTCCACAATATTACATTAGATAAAAAAATTAGGGAAAGCATTGAAATTTCTATCTTATATCCATAAATCTTGCAAAAATACAAAACCTATTTAATCAGAATTTGACAAATTAAGAGCAAGTCTGATGTTTTTAGAAATCCATCAGTATCTTCAGGCTATTCTTTCTAGTATGGTGGTTGTATCCTAGTGATCAAAGACTTTTTTTTTCAGGGCCACACCCATGGCATATGGAAATTACCAGGCTAGGGGTCAAATAGGAGCTGCAGTCGCTGGCTTACACCACAGCTAGAGCAATGTGGAATCCAAGCCATGTCTGACCTATACCACAGCTCATGGCAATGCTGGATCCTTAACCCACTGAGGGAGGTCAGGGATCAAACCCACATCCTCATGGATCCTAGTTGGGTTCATTAACCATTGAGCCATGAAGGGAATTCCCAAAGTCTTAAGGCTAAAAATAGCTTAAGTAGGAATGAATAATAGTTCTTGCTTATATTTGAAATATTTCCTATGTAGTAATATTTGTACAAGACAATTGAACTCTGATATCAGAACATATATTTTTAAAATATAGGGACCTTCTTGATAAGTTACGAATACTATTAAGATACATGAAGATGGTCAACAAAAAATTCCACATTATACAACATAATATTCTCCACCTACATGTGACTTGAGTACTTGAAAAGAGGCTAGTATTATTAAGAAACTGAATTTCAAATTGTATTTACTATTTATTGAATTTTTAAATTTAAGATGAAAAAAATGTTTATGTGCAAATGTTTTAACTCTATATATACATTAATATTTCTGACAAAAATTTACAGTTAAGATTGAGATGTATTATAAATGTTAAATGGATAGCATATTTTAAAGACTTTATAGGAAAAACAAGGCCTAAAATTTGTTCTTAATGATTTTTCATACTGATTACAAATAATAATCTTTTGAATATATTGGGTTAAATAAAATATATTATTACAATTATATTAATCTTTTTTTTACATCTTTTTTACTTCTTTTTAGAGGAAAACACAAAAATCACATAGAAGCCTCATATCTATTGGCTTAGTGCTCATATAAAGATTATATTTGATATGCATATTATGTATTTAATTTATTAATAAATGCTTTGAAAAGTCACTGTAATTCTATAATTGACAAATAAGCTAAGCGAATTTAAACTATCACCAACTCCCCAATACAAGAGAAGTCCTACATACTAAAATTTGTACTAGAATTGCAGATCTGAGAAGTGTCACTGAATTTTGCTACTTAGGCATACATTTTTAAATGATTCCTTAATCACCATAAATCAAAGGACGGAAAAAATTAGACAACCAGTCTGTCTTATAGAAAACAGAGAGAAAGAAGGGCCAAAGTGTCATCAAGACTCTAGACATTACTGACCAGCAGCTTAATGTTCAACAATTTATTCAGACCCTGAGTCCTTAGAGAATTTAACTAGGTGATAAACTCCTTTGTACATTAATTTCAGCTAATATATACTGAGTACCTCTATGTGAAGAACACATTAAAAATGTATGGTTAGGGAACATGATTTAAACAAAACAATTTGTGAACAAATGCATTAAATATGATAGCGATTACCTGAGTCATAATAAGATAGCCCTGAATTTGAATTTTGGAAAATGTTTTAAGGTAAAGACTAGGCTGTTTTAACAAAGTATATAAAAAAGAAGTTTATCTCCTTTTCAAGTGCTTTCTGGTCTATTCAGGACTGCAAAGCAGTTCTACTAAAGACTGTCACTTAGTGGTTTAGACTAATTCTATACTTCTGTATGATCCCCTAGGGTACTTATTTTGTCTATATGGTTAAATCTAGATTGCTGCAGTGTCCACATGCTAATTTATGGGAAGAACGGTAAAATAAATCCCAGGCAATCAATTTATTTTTAAACAAGTCATATAGAAGGTGCACATATTACTTCTGCTTAAATACCATGCGTGAGAATTTAGTGACATGGCCACACAAGCTACAAGAGAGGCTGTAAAATGTATTCCCAGGTGGTCAGTTTTATACCTAGTGAAAATTCTTCTTTTGGTCAATAGTGGGAATAATGAGGGCTATTGGAGGTAAAGAAACCTGGTTCTAATTGATTATATAAGAGCATGGACCCATGCACTAGCACATGTGCACTGTTGCACAATGATAACAATATTCTGCAGGAATGCAAAATGGCCCAGTAAGAGTAATTCATTGCCAAATATATGTATATAACATGGCAAAATTTTAATACCAAATGTATATTTGTTACTTGTGCAATTTCTGCTTGAAATGCTTAAGGAAGGTATAATTTATTGTGGTAATCTTTAAGGGAACCCCAGAATTACGAAAAATTCTGATCCTATTCAATCTGGATGCATTATCATTTTTCATTATACTATAACTACAGAGATCTTTGGAGAGAAAGGAGAATGAGTTTTGCAGAACAATTCATAAATTTTATTCCTACCTCCACTATTTCAGAGTCATTTGACTTCAAGTAAATTACACAGTCTCTCTGAGTCTTACTTTTCCAATACGTAAAAATGTAGGAAGAGAACATATTTCCAATAGTTTTTGTAAAGATTAAATAAAAAATATATATATATGAAACTTCCTAGAATATGATTATCATACATTATTTATTATGTGGATGAACAAATCAAGATAAATGATTTGGTTTTAGTTGGGTTTTAGATTGTGTACCATTATAACCATAAGTATATTTTGTGTAAAGAACTTCAACAAGGAGTTTTTGGAAGAGATCAAGTCATCTGTCTTGAAGACCATAAAAAGGATTTTGGACTTTATCTTGAAGCAATGAGAAGCCACTGAAGAGTTTAAAGGAGGGCAGTCATAGGATTAAATCTTCACATTTTACAAATGTAGCTACTTTAGATACTGTGTATAAAGAAATTAAAAGCTATTTTGAACAAAATTAAAGTGAAAATAAAACTATTCAAAATTTGTGGGGATGTAGCAAAAAAATGCTTCAAGGGAAATTATACTACTAATGGTAAATATGAGAAAAGAAAGATAAAAAATAATAATGTTTCCATCTCATGAAACTAGAAAGAAAAGCACATGCTAAATCCTAAATAAAGAGAAAAAAAGGAAATAAACAGAGCAGAAATCAATGAAATTGAAATTAGAAAATCAATACAAAAAAAAAATCAATGAAACCAAAAGCTATTTCTTTGAAAAGATCAATAGGATCTATAATCCTCTAGCCAAGTTAACTAAGAAGAAAAGTTAGAGGACATGCGTTACTAATATTGAAAATAAGGGCAGATCCTGTGGAAATTAGAAGGATAATAAGGACATACTAAGAATATCTTTATGCTCCTAAATTTGATAATCTTAATGAAATGGACCAGTTACTAAAAGATACAATCTGCCAAAACTCATACCAAAAGAAATAGATGATATGAATGGGCCTATATCTATTAAAGGAATTGAATCAACAATTGATAACCTTCCAAAAAAGGAAAAAATGAGGCCCAGATTGGTTCATTGGTAAATTCTACAAAGCATTTAAAGAAGGAATATCAATTTTCTACAATTTCTTGTAAAGAAAGAAGTATTTCCTATCTGTATAGGATAGGAAGCAGAGGAAATACTTCCTAGCTCATTCTGTGAAATCAGCATGACCTTAATACCAAAATCAGGCAAAGACTTTATAAGAAAAGACACTATAGACCAATGTCTATCATGAATACAAATATTGTTGCAAAAATTCCTAACAAAATATGAGCAAATCAAATGCCACAATGTATAAAAAGAATTTTACATGATGAATCAAATCCTACAATGTAAAAAGATAATTGTACATGATGACCAAGGACCAAGTTGGATTTGTCATATTTAAGTAAGACTCATTTAACATTTGAAAATCAATTAATATAACCTATCACAATCAACAGTCTACACAAAAAACAACTACATTATCATAAAATAGGTAAAGAGAAAGCATTTGTTAACATCCTCCACCGATTAATAATAAAAACTCTTAGTAAACTTTGAACAGAAGGGAACTACCTCTACAAAAAGCCTACAGCTAATATACTTAATGTATATTAATATATTAGTACATTAACGGCGAGAAACTTGAAGCTTTACAAATAAGATCAGGAACAAGGCAAGGATGTCTTCTCTTGCCACTCCTTTTTAATATTTTTCTAAGTTCTTGCTATGTAATAACACAAGAAAAAGACATAAAATTTAAAGATTAGGAAAAAAGAAAGAAAACTATCTTTTATATAGACAAAAAATCATCTATAAAGAAAATCTGAAAGAATTGCCAAAAACAAATCCCCTGGGACTAGTAAGTGATTGTAGCAAGATCGCAGAATATAATTAAATACACAAAAGTCAATTGCTTTTCTATATACTAGCAATAAGCAATTAGAATTTGAAATTTAAAATAAAATAACATTTATATTAATACCCCTCAAACGTTCCATGTTCACAGAAAGACTGGAAGTTATCAAGATGTCATTTCTTTCCTATTTCTTTTTTACTTTTTTTAATTTTTTTTTTTTTTTTTTGGCTGTGTCTATACCAGATCGAAGTCTCTAGGCCAGAGACAGAGACCAACCCACAGTAGTGACCCAGGCCACTGCAGTAACAATGTCAGATGATTAACCTGCTTTCCAACATGATTTATTGATTCAAATTGATTTATTGATTCAACGAAATCATAATTATAATCCCAGCAAGTCACTTTGTAGATAGTGACAAACTCTTTCAAAAATTTATATGAAAAGGAAAAAAAAACCTAGAATAATCAACCAATAACAAGCTAGAAGAAGAACAAAGTTGAAATACTGATGCTACTTGATTCAAAGACTTATTATAGAGCTATAATAATTAAGACAGTATAGTACTGATGAAAAACTAAGTCAATGAAACTGAAGAGAGAGCTCAGAAATAGCTCTGAATAAATATAAATTTAGTCAACAGATTTTTGACAAAGGACCAAAGGCAATATAATGGAACAAAGATGAGATTCTCAACAAATTATTCTGGAACAATTGGATAAACATGTATATCTATCTATCTATCTATCTATCTATCTATCTATCTATCTAGAAACAGACCTTATGCCCTTCATAAAATTAGCTCAAAATAGATCATAAACCTAAATGTAAAACTTTAAAACTTGTAGAAAATAACATAATAGAAAATCTCGATAGACTTGACTGTGACTATGATTTTTTGATATAACACTAAGGGTACAATCCATGAAAGGAGAAAATTGATAAGCTGAACTTCATTAAAATTAAAAACTCTCTTCTGCAAAAGATAACATCAATGGAATGAGGAGACAAGTCACAGACTAGGAGAAAATACTATTAAAGACATATCTGATAAAATACTATTATCCAAAAAATATAAAGAACTTAATAATGAGAAAATCCAGTTAAGAAATGGGCCTAAGGTTTTAACAAATTCATCACTGAATAAGATATATAGATGGCAAATAAGTGTATGAAAAGATGCTCGACCTTATATGTCATTAGGGAAATGCAAATTAAAACAACAATAAGAAAACATTGCATACCTATTAGAATGGCCAATACCTGGAACTCTGACAACATCAAATGCTGGTGGAGATATGGAGCAATAGGAACTCTCATACATTGCTGGTGGAGATGAAATGTTACAGACCCTTTGGAAAACAGTTTGGCAGATTTCCTACAAAACTGAACTTACAATATGATCTAGCAATCACTCTCCTTGGTATTTACCCAAAGAAGCTGAAAATTTTATCCACATAAAAACGTTCACACAGATGTTTAAAGCAGCTTTGTTCACAATCACCTATACTTGAAAGCAACAAAGATGTTCTTCAGTAGGTGAATGGAAAATAAACTGTGTTATGTTCAGACAATAGGAAATTATGTAGCGCTCAAAATAAACAAGGTTTCTGTCGCTGTGGCGTAGGCCGGCGGCTACAGCTCCGATTTGACCCCTAGCCTGGAAACCTCCGTATGCCACGGGTGCAGCCCTAAAATGACAAAAGACAAAAAACAAACAAAACAAAACAACAAGGCTTCAAGATAAGGAAAATCATGGAGAAAACTTAAAGGCATATTTCTAAGTGAATAAAGCCAATATGAAAAACCATATACTCTGATTTCATTTACATGATAACTTAGAAAAGGCAAAACTTAGGAGACAGAAAAAAAAAATCAGAAGTTTCCCAATGTTGGGAAGGGGGATAGCAAAACACAAAGGATTTTTAGGGCAGTGAATATACTCATTAGGATACTATAATGGTAGATACATGTCATTATATATTTGTCCATACTCATAGAATGTACTACATCAAGACTAAACTGTCAACTATGGACCCAGGTGATGATGATGTGTCAATATAGGTTCATCAGCTGTAACAAATGTCCCACTCTTGGTGGAAGGTGTTAAGTGGAGAGGGCAATTCATGTGTACATTCAGGGGGTATATCAGAATCTCTCTACTTTCTATTCAGTTTTTCTACGAATCTAAAACTACTCTTAAAAACTGTCTTAACACACACACTTGCACAGCATATAGCTGTATTTATAGAAGTTTCAAAACTACTCCATGACATTACAACGTGATATCGGTTACCTTTTGTATAGACAACTGACAGTATTTGGGAAGGGCCAGGAGGGATCCCCTTGAGACTGTGGTTGGGGAAGACCCCTTGAAATCCTCTTGGATTTCTTGACTCTGCTGATAGTCTCTTGAGTCTGTTCATTTTTTGATGATTCTTGGGTCTTTAATGCTATAATATTTGTACTTCAAAGTTTAAAAAGAAAGGAAAAAATAAGTATCTAACCTAGAATTCCTGTTCTGATTTTACTCTCTCCAAGAAGAAACAATTGTTTAGCTCCTATTCTTAACTGTAACCTAAGAACGTATGCCTTAAATTTAGAACATGGCTAAACAGAGTAGAAAGCTGAAAGATCCATGCTGAAATCAAGGTCACAGGATATGAAAGAATATAAATGAACTAAATGATTGTTATCTTGGGCCAAAACTCAATGTATACATAGGAAAATGTACTTATTTTAATTTTTCAAGGATTCTGGAAAATGTGGCATCACAGGCAGTTAAAGTATACAGGATATTACTCACCACAGTCACATTCCTACTACAATAATTTTTATTGGGGAACATGAGTTTATATAATTTCTTTTGGAAAAAGAGTTTAATTGTAGTGAGAGAAAATAATGTTACTATTCATTTGAATGTGTGAACATTTAATATTGACTGTACAGAATTTTCAGTGGGAATTTAAAATGTGATATATGAGGGACTTTTAAGTGTAGCACATTTAATGAAATGAAGGTCTGCGGATTTACTAGCAAGTTTTCCTCGTCTATACAACATACTTAACAGTGTTAAAGTTCTCTTCCTATGGCTATAAATAAATGCCACAAAAACTTGATAAAATTCCTCATCATATTCAATCTGATACTCACATTTATGTAGTTAAGTATGGCTATGTGCCTTTTAATGACTCATTTCATGTGAAATAATCATTCTCTTAAACTTCCTGGAGAAAGTGGAAAATCTCTTCTGTTATAGGAAGGAAATCTATGCAAGACCTATTATATTAACAGAGGGGAATAAAAGGACCCTTGACAATTTTCACCTTTGAAGAAGATGTCGGTTTATTGTTTGACATTTTCTTGACAGTTGGTTATTGAGATATAATATGAAAACTTGGCAAAAAGATGCAAATTTTTTTTTCTAAATTGTTTTCTATTGAACTTCAAATAGCTGGAGGCTAGAGGAAGAATATGCAACCTTTAGGAAGACTGGGTCTGATGTGACCTTGACTTTTCCTTTATCAAATTGCAAAATAATGAATTATTATGGACAATAGAGAATAACGGTTATTAACAGAAGGAATATTCCTTTTACCTGGTCTACGGAGAGCTTTAATTTTTTTTTTTTTTTTTTTTGCCTTTTTGTCATTTTATGGCCGCGGGTTTATGGCC
>PVHT020000065.1:4995162-5131817 GCA_004024745.2 Catagonus wagneri
CCGCAGCCACAGCAACGCAGGATCCGAGCCGCGTCTGCAACCTACACCACAGCTCACGGCAACGCCGGACCGTTAACCCACTGAGCAAGGGCAGGGATCGAACCCGCAACCTCATGGTTCCTAGTCGGATTCGTTAACCACTGCGCCACGACGGGAACTCCGAGAGCTTTAATTTTGAAAAAGCATTTGTCATGTATCGGAAGAAGTCCTATGGAGATTCAAATCACAGAATCTGATTACTTTTGTTAAGGTACAGTTCTGAGACTTGTCTAAATGGTCAAGCATAAATGGAGGTTCTAAACATTTATTTCAGAACCTCTCATTTTCCTGCATTTGTCCCTTGTTTTGAATATGTCTAGGATGACCTTGAAACTCTCATTAGGAGCCACTAGCAGTCAGCCTCTATGATCAACTCTGGACCATGTAGATATACAACCTATGCAGCAGGAAATCAAAGCATTTTTTCTCACTTAAGTGCCCTCACAATATTTGCCATCACTTTAGTTATGCTAACTTCATTTATAGTCGTGATTCTATCCTAGCATCATATGCTTTTGCAATTATCTTTTTAAACAATAGGCAAAACTTAACATAAGCTGAATTTTAATTCGTAGGTAAGGAAACTGAAGGTTGTATGTCACGTATTTCGATTATAAGTGATGCAGCCGTAGAAAACATAATTTGAGGCAAGATTTGTCGATTCCAGAGACAATGTTTATCCAATACTTTACTACCATGCCATTCTCCTTCAGGAAAACTTAAAAAATAAACCAAAAACCTCTTTTTGATTGCTAATAGTACTCATCAATAATGTTCCTTTTGTGACCAGTGGCATCTGTATGTGACATGGCAGATCTTATGAGTACCATTCAACTTGAGAAATGGATTATATTAGGTGCTTTTGGTGGTCACAAACTGTATGTCTGTTTATACATTAAAAATAAATAAATAGTCTGGACTTTGAGGGCACTGATGCAGGATGGAGGACAGTACAGGCTCAAGGATAGATGTTCCTCATGTTGGAAGAACTCAGAGTGGAGGAAAAGTGGCACAATTATCTGGGGTCTAAAAATGACACACATGACATAAAATGGACAGTGATTCTAACTTGTCCTCTGAGAAAAATTTACGGAAATTAAATATCTGGTCTTAAATGGAATGTGGACCTAAATAGTCAGGACCACCTTTCCCTTGTAAGATTTATAACAATAATAATGTGAATGGAGTTAATAGTTCTAATGTTGTTGTGAACCCAAGAGTCATATCTGTTAGCAAAATGGCAGAATTCCTATAGCATCAGAGTTGTCCTGTAAAAGCTTTGGCACCTAATAATATCAAAAGAAAATATGAAACTCCCTCAGCCACCTGAAGGACAGTATTATGGCAATTAATCAAAGAGAAAATAAATACAAGCCCTCCTTCCCCATCTATTCTATTTAAACAGCCTTCATTTTTCACAGTAGTAAATCTTCTAGAGATGTTGTATAGACGTTAAGGTACTGGAAAGGAGACTCCCATTCAGAGTGATTTTTTTTAAGATACTATAAGTGACACATTTTTTGTTCATTTGAAATATATAAATTGTGTCATAACAAGTAATCCTGTCAAGTGTAACCACTGTACATTTAGTTGAAATTTTGGATTAAGAAAACATATTTAAATTGATTTCCATCACACCTGGTGGGTCAGATCTAACTCAGTTGAGAAAAGAGACATCACACAATCATCTTGCTTCTGATATATGGCTGGAATCTGTGCCTTTTCTCCCATAACCTTCCTCTCTGCAATAGCTGTCCAGCTTGGGTAGTTTGTTAGATGTTAAAGTTTCAGTTCACAACCTATGGGACTACTTTTGGATGTATAGGGGTATTTCTTCTCTACCCCTGATTTCTTTTTTTAAGTTTTAAAGTATGCTTATCTTACCAATTATTGTCTTTTTCCCACGGTCCTCCACTACACTTGGAAGAAGCATATATTGCTGCCCTCTGAAACTGGCCTTTGGTAGGAATTCAGGACTTTTCCCATATCTTCTCTCCTCCACTTTTACTAAGGAGTGATACTTTTTCTTTTCTCTTCAGGTTCCTTTTTGCACTGTCACCATTCAGTACTTGCTGTGGATCTTCCTAGTTTTGACCAGAGGCCATTAGATAAGTTTGGAAAGAGTCTCTGACCTCTCATTTAGTTTTGGAACCATATTTAATTACTCTCCATTAGCCTGGGAAATGAACATTATGTCCCTAGCACTGCCATAATCTGCTGTCATCATAAGCTGAGACCTTCTTAGTTCAGGTTTTGACATGGTGAAAAAGAATAGTTACCAGGGTTACTCAAATGGAGCTCTTAAAGTCTTTGGTGGTTAAACTTGGAGAAAGGCCACATGAAGACACTTGTTAACACAAGCAGTTTCTCTGAATAAATTTTATTTTCCTATAGCTTTTTTTGTTTCTGAAAATTGAAAAAAAATTTAAGTTTGAAGTTCTTACATTAAGAGGTTTTGATTAACAGGGCTCTCATGTGGTCATCTTTGCTATTCATTTGGATATTGTTTGGGATTTGACAACTGGAATACAAAGAACCTTGAATTCAATACATGCTTTGGTTTGGTGCTACTGTTTGTAATTATTCTCAGCAGGAATTAATAAAAAACCCAGCATGCATGACAGATTCCTGAAATTAGTGAGCTTGCCTTCCTGGCAAGTTGATGTATTTTTCTTCTTTTCTGATCAAGATCACTAAATGCTGAAAATATGGATACATACTGAGGTAAAAGTGTTTTATTGTATTCTAAGAGAGACAGACAGACATACTGTGGTAACAATAAGAAACATATTTGGTTTTTGTGCTTTGTTACTGGCACATAACTTCTAAAACCCTTGTAATTTCCTAAATTGTAAGGGTGATAGGATGGTGTATGTTATAGTGTAGTGACTCTTGATGGATATCTTCAGGATGGAGTATGATCACCAGGAAGACCAACCCTTGTTTAGAAGTTTGGAACTTTCAGTCCTACTCACCAACTGCCTGAGATAGGAGAGCAAATGGGGATGGAACTAATTAGCAATGGCCAGTAATCTAATCAACCCTGCCTTCAGAGAGAAATCTCCACCAAAGTCCCTAAACGGTGAAATCCTTTGGGGAGCTTCCAGATTGGTTAACACAGCCATGTGCCAGGAAGATGGCACACCTGAACTCCAAGAGTTCAGATGCTCCTGAGCTAGGGATCCTTCTGGACCTGGCCCTATGGAAATCCTTACCTAACTGTTCATTGATATTCTTTAGATAAACATGAGTAAAGTGTCTTCCTGAGTTCCGTGAGTTATTTTAGCAAATTATCAAAGGTGGTTTTGGGAACCTTGACTTATATCTGGTCAGTCAGAAACAGAGATGACCTGATACTTGCAGGTGGCATCTGTAGTGAAGGCAGTCTTGGATGACTGAAACCTAAGCCTGTGAGGTCTGGTGGATAGTAATGCTGGGGAGTTAGTGTTAAAATTGAATTGAACTATGGAACACTTAGTGTTTTCTATAATTGGAGATTTTTAGAAGTATTGAAAAAGATGCATTTATCACAAAGAGAAAACTATAAATAAATAAGGAAGTAATCATTCCTGGCCTATGAAAGATATGCTTATTCAAAAATCTCAATCCTTATGTGTTAAAGTACTTTCTTTGTCTTGATTTGTACTGCATCACGCTATGTCTGAAATAATATTCAACATTTATTTAACAATGGAAAAATAAATGTATCTTAAGATACTCTAACACATAACAATTTAATAGGTCCTGATCATTTGCGTGGGTTTATAAAACATTCATGATCCTGCCCTTGCAGTGATTACAGTTTATTGGGCAGGTTAAATTCCATCTGTATTTCAATTCCAATCCTTCTGGGACCTGGTATGTGGGGAGTTTCCCCACAGCAACTAATTCTGCTACAACAGCTGGGCACCCTAAAATTCAACCCAGATGGGACACCAACTAGTGTTACCAATAGATCCCAGAGGTTAGGGACTCAGTCTTCCAGGACTATGACCCTCTCCAACTTCCCAAGCAAACTGCAAGTCCAGGTGATTATCTGTGCTTCTGACCAGCTGGTTATAAATAGGAAGATCCTATGACCTCCTCCTGGAGTTGATTATTTTGCTGGTGAGCCTCACAGGACTCAGGGGAAGTTTACTTAACTAGATTACTAGTTTATTATAAAAAGATACAATTCAGGAACAGTCAGAAGGAATAAAGGCAGGGGCAAGGTAGGTGCCCTCTAGGGCTTACCACTCTCTTAGCAGCTCCATGTGTTCCCTAATCCAGCAGCTCTCTGAAACCCATCCTTTTGGTTTTTATGGAGCCCTTGTTAAATTGGCATGGCTGATTAAATCATCGGTAACTTCTAATTGAGTCAATCTCAAGCTCCTTTTCCCTGCTGGAAAGGAAGGTGAGGTAGGTTTGAACTGAAAGTTCCAAACTCTAATCACATGATTCCTTTGGCAACCAGCCCCATCCTTCAGGGCTTTCCTAGAGTCACCACATTAATATAAACTCAGGTGTGGTTGAAAGGGTCTTGTTACAAATAACATAAGACACTTTTATTGCTTTTATCACTTAGGAAATTCCAAAGATTTTCGAAGCCCTGAGCCAGGAAGTGGGATGAAGATGAAATACAGATTTCTTTATTATAAATCCCAGTATCATAACCACTCAAGCTTTATGCCAGGTTTACAATTTCTATCCATCATTTACGATCAGATTCTTAAAATCAGAAATCCTCTACTTAGTGTTTTATGAATTCTTGAAAATAATTTTTTTCATACAGTTGCCTTTTGAACTTGTGGAAAACATTTATTACTTAAATGATTTGAGATACAGGAGTAGTTTCTTTTTCTTTTTGTATTTTGCACTCTAAATACTCCCAAATGAGAGAGTCCATTAATTTTACACTAAATGCTATTTTCAAATGACAAAAGTAATACAACTCAGTATAATGTTCCTTTATTCAAGGGAATATAATCCATGGATTGGTGGAGCTCAGTGTCTCACAAACTGTGGATCATTCTCCCTGGGGGATTTGGGGCAAGAGCCAATTTAAAAAAAAAAAAAAAACTTCAGAAGAGGCAACTTGCAAAGAGGGCATGATGGGCTGGGAGACTGAGCATTTCCTTATAAGGCTAGTAGTAAATACCACTTTCTAGGATAAAATGGCCAGGCTAAAGAACTATAAATTGCAGGGCTGCTATGGGTTATATGTAGTTTCCTTGACAGTGAGGCTTTTCCAGTAAGCACAGGCAGGTTTAGAGATGTGACATGTTTCATTGTTGTAAAAGTCCTCATGGAACCTCCAAGCACACCAGTGCCTACTGAAAGTGCTCAAAAGTGTGGCGGTACCACACTGCCTGTCCTACTGCCAGGTGGTCTTCAGAATGTCTAGTGTGATTAACAAGTCAGATTTTTCCAGGGGGGAATATGTGAGAAATAAAAGGATTCTGATTTTTTTTTTGGGGGGGGGCAGTATGCACACATGGCATACGGAAGTTCCCAGGCTAGGGGTCTAATCAGAGCTGTAGTGCCAACCTACACCATAGCCACAGCAATGCAGGATCCAAGCCATGTCTGCTGGCATTATTTCTTGAAATGTTTTCTGCGATCTTTCAACTGAGTCCCTGTTAACGATACAGCCAAAGAAGCTATCTGTTCATTTTATTTGCAGAGAGAAAGGCAGATTTATCAGTGGTTTAGATGGGTCAGATAATTCAGAATTTTTATTTTGGGAGTGTTGTAGAAAGGAAATAAACTAAAGCACAAATATGGTCAAGAACATTTTGAGAGTTCAAATGGATAAAATGGTCTGCATCTGTACTGAATATAAGGAAGAATAAAGTGGAAAGAAATGTTAAAAGGCCCTCTCTGGTAGCTGACAAAAGCCTAGAAATAAATTATGCAAAATATTCTTTGGACTAAGCCATAGATAAATAACTACAGAAAGGATAATCAACACATATTATTAGTATTAATTTATACTTGCATAAGCTTTTACTTATTAGAGACTAAAATACTCTGGTGATGAGACTTTTGATCATTTTAATAAGAAATATGAACTTAGAGCAAAACCAATCCAGTTTGTAAAAATAATGAATTATAGTGGCTTCAAATCCTCAACAAAGATTCAACTGATTGATCAAACCCAATATTCCATATTTCTGGATTTCTATGGAAATTCTTAATACTTTAAACAAAAAAATTTGTTTTTAGTCTTGAGCACAACTGAGATGCAAGAAAACAGTATGTTTGGTGGTAGTATTTCAGAAGTCCTAAAGTTGTAGAAAACAGAAACAAAACAAGTTGTGGGAATATGCCCCAATCAGCTGTAAATAAGTAATAGTATTTTTCACATTTTGATCTACAAAAGTTTTGTCATCCTTCTTCTCAGCCAGAGAACACTTTATAGCTTATTGTATTTTATACTGACTTTAAAGTAGTTTGTTCTGGTGAATTTACACTTAAAAAATACATATGGTTTACTACTGGTTTTCTAGAGCAATTAATCAACCAAAGTTAAGTCAGAGAGGGGCTGTTGGTCATCTAAATAAGGAGATAAATTTTAAAACTTGGAAAAAATGGTGTGTGCCTGAAGGAATTCTCCTTCACAACATCTATCATTTCACTAATCCATTTAGATGGGAAACATTTAATAAAACTGACAATCAGTCCTTCATGAAGCAGACTATACGGTGCTTCTTTTTTTTTTTAAGGGCTGCATCCCAGGCATATGGAGGTTCCAGACTAGGTGTCCAATTGGAGGTGTAGCTGCCGGCCCATGCCAGAGCAACAGCAACGTGGGATCCAAGCCACGTGTGCAACCTATACCACAGCTCACAGCAACACCAGATCCTTAGCTCACTGAGCGAGGCCAGGGATTGAACCTGCAACCTCCTGGATGCTAGTCAGGTTCATTAACTGCTGAGCCACTGGAACTCCAGGCTTTTTCATGTCAGAACCTATCAATGGTCTTCTGAACAAAAACTCAGTAGTAGTAAAATGGAGAAAAAGGAAAAGGGGCATTTTATGGTTCAGGATATATTTCAAAAAGCTTAAACTCTAAGTGACAGATGAGGAATTTAAGCTGTTCAGTATAATTCTACAAATGAGGTGAGTGAGAGAGGTTTTCATTAAAATAAGTCTCCTTTCACACAAGCTTCTGAGTCTTCTTGATGGTGTTCTCTGATTCTCATTAAAGGACTTGCAAAGTGTAAAACTTCTCCAACACAGTTTTCACACTCACTTTCTATATGTTTATGTATATGTGATATATGAATTTCACCAGGAAAACATCTTGAAAGAGTATTTGAACTGAAAAGTATATTCATAACATGAATTAAACAAGAGTTCTGTTTGATCTTTCCTTGAGAGAAATGCATTTACATTTTCAAATGTGATCATTTATTAAAGTGCCATAGTTTGCGTTAGACATCGCAGAAAAGATCATCCTTGCTTGCTGGTGTGCAGGCTTTGGCTACAAGTGAACAGATTCACGAATGAGTCTTAGGGTACATTTTTATTATTCAGTGAATCTTTTAATTCCTTGTAAGTGTTATAATTATTAGAAATATCCTTTGGATGAATATCTCTAGGGCTTATAATAAAGTAAGTGAAAATCAGCATTTAGTAAGTCTAGATTAATGCTATCACCATGTTGCTTGATTTATTTTAAATGGAATATCCATAATCAGATTCCTAATTGTGGCTTTTTTTATTCTGTTTTCAACAAATCTGTATTACTCATTGTCAGTAAGCACATGAGTACACACAAGCTATTTTTACAACATGAAAACATGTTTAATGCCTGGGTATTTAAATTTCATGAAAGATAAGAGGACGTATTAAGAGAAAATCTAAACCTAAAAGACTTCATAGCATTATTAGAAAATTATTTTTTATTGTGATAAATTAATAGAGATTGTTGTTTCACTTTTGCATAATGAAATAATTACTCCGGTATAGCTATTTTTATGTAAATGAACTCTACATGCCTTTTTAAAAATTCAATTTATATAATAGAAAACTAAATGACACAGAGATTGCCATGACTTACCTTGATGACTTTTACAAGCTGAAAGTTTTAGTCATATGATTTTTTTGTTTAATAATTTAATGCATTAATAATATTTTAGATGTGGATTGTTGAACACAAGCATGCAGATTATTTAAATGAATATTTAATTTTTATTCACCTTGCCAGAAGACAGAACATGCATTTAATTGCCCAATATGAAAAATAGAAAAAAGATCAGTAAAATAGTAATATCAAAAAGTTTAAAAAATAATATGTATATCTCTTTTGGGGAACCAAAATAATAATAACTGGTTTGGCATTTGATATTGTATAATAAATTTTAGTACAATTTCACCTTATTTTTCAGCTGGAAAAGGCTGAGTTTATGAGGTACATACTCAAAATATACATTTTAATTTGGATCTATTTTTTCATTCTGAATATCTTAAATAACATTATGAATATTTTGCATAATCTGTCTATCACTGTGTATAGAATGGGCACCTGGAGATTCCTTTGTGTTTTTCTTCTCTGTTGATTACCAAAAAAGCACTCTAGAGAAAACTACTACTAAGGCAGTTTGGGACACTGACACCAACCAATAGACAGGATGTTGTGATGAGCCACACTCTGAATACTGCAGAAAAGAATATTTTAATACTAATCTGGGAAGAAGGGTGAAAGTTATGGTGGAAATAGTCTAAAATACACAACCCAGATTAATATATACTAGCTATTCTCCTACCTTCTTTGGAGTAAGTCAGCAATTTAGGGAACAACATATTACACAAACACACGCACACATACACACACATAGAGGTTTGTTATAATTATATTCTAGAGAGTCATACAGGGTGAGTTAGAATGATTTACTTTTGCAAACAAAAAATTCCTTGACTATGGTTCCCATGCCGAATTCTGCTCTATAGCAAATACAGTTTAAGGACCCTCCAGTGTATTTAGAGTACTTAATGTAGCCGGCAGTGATTGGTGAGAGTGGATGTTGGAACAGCCACTCCTGAGAATTGCAAATCAAGCTGTAGCATTTCCCTTAATACCTATTTCCAGTGTCTAGTTTCACCTACCTTCTCCTTTTCTCCCCTTTATGCTCTTTTCCCATTCTCATCTTTTTTAACTTTAAAACCCAAATTGTAGGTGAGGGCATAATCAAGACTAAAGAGTATTATTGCCATTTCTGTTACCTCCTTCCCCTACCTACCCATATCTCACCACACCTCTCTTCTCCTGCCCCATTTCCAACATTCATTCTTTTGTACCTACGACTTGGTTTCAGGTTTCCCAATTTTGAAGACACAGTATAAATAAAGGAATGTCTGTCCTTCTACAGGAGTCTGTAGTTTAGAGGGGAACATTCAATATAAAACCTTTTTGCGTGTGTGGAAGTGGGGATAAATTCCTTCAAATTATTGAGCTAAAAATTATCCCTGTAACTTCATCTGCAATTTTCTCTGATAGAGAATTATTTCTGTCTTGTTCAGCTACAGGCCAATAGACAAGTTTAATTTCAGGAACCAAAATTTGAGAACATGGGAAAGTTTCAGGTACAAACCTCTACTTTTTATGCCTTATGAATCAACAGTATATTTAATTAAAGTGAATAGAAATAACAGTGCTCATTTTAAAATAAAAAGGAGTAAGTGGCTATCTTGTCATAGTTTAACTCATACTAGGCATCCAGGTTTTTCTTTTCCTAAAAATACAGTTTTTTACCCAGTCGTTTAAGTAAAATCACTGATTTTTAAAAGATCTCTATCTTTCAATAGTATACACATTTTTATGGACAGAAAGTTAAAGAAAACTCTACATAAAAAGTCTATAACCAGATGGGTCGTTACAGAGTTTTTCCCAAGTTCAATCCAAGTGTCAAATTCCCTTGAAGCTTTCACAACAATATGTCACGAAACACTGGCATTAGCTCTTTGAGTTACTTTCTGCCTGGAAACCTAGGATTTACACACAAGTACCCATTTTGGGGAACTTCATAAAAAATAAGAAGTAAAACTGGTTTTTGGTTACTGTTTGTTTGCTTTAAAGAGAGAATTCAGATGCATGATGAGAGGTGCTATTGAGATTTACAGTCAGATTGTTGAGTGATATTTTTATTTTAAACAAAGATACACACTCTAAGTCAGTGAGTCAGAAGCTTCTGAGTTCTGATCCCAGAGCTGTCATTAGCTTCCTCTGTAATGGATATGTCAGCTGAACCCTGTCTTGCCTCCATCTTCTTATCAGTAATACCAGAGTAAGACTGTAGTGCTCACTGAGCTCATGGGGGTAAAATAACAAGTATTCTAGTGTAAAAAGTATACCTTTTAAATGTCTGAGAAAATTGCCCAGCCCTTTAAATATATATGCTAGAGAACTGTGTAGGGTACCTTCATCATAAAAAAAAAAAAAAAAAAAGTCTATTGTACTTATTGCAAAAGAAAAAGTAGGCATTTTGTGAGCTAAAAAAGACTAAAACATTGTTTTCTTTGAGTTTCTTGGCTTCAACACAAAGACTTTGGAAAGCAAGCTGACTCCCACCTATTAGAGGATTCTTGATATTTGTGAGGTTTTCATTCCATAAGGTAAATCGCTGATATCATTCTCAAACAAGTCCCTAAAATAGTAAGACTTTGTGCCTGAAGTGTGGAAGAGATCTTGTGAAAAAAAATCTATTTAAATGCAAAGCAAGTAAATAATTTTAACGAAGTTAATATATAACCAATAAGAAGGACAATAGTAGATAACACTTCAAATTGTGAATCACATAAGGGGCCTCAAAATTCATTAGACTATACCACTTTCTCTTGTTAAATGGTATTGGTCCTTCAGAAATGTATCTTATCCAATATCTGCTATAGTAACTCCTCTTAGGGATTATGAGAACTCAAGCCTTTTCTCCTGTGACATTCACTCCTCTATAGCTTAGAGCCAAAGTGAATTAATTCTTCCCACACAAAGAAAATATCAAATTTCAAGGAATACAAATTTAGTGTTTATATATAGTCACATAAACCACTCTTTGAGTCCAAGATATTTGTTGTGTTTAAATAATTTCTTGATTAAATCAAACATTTAACCCCTGAAGTGCCCTGCTTGAAAACTTAGATCTGTATTTGGTAAAGGAATATTTTAATACTTTTTCTCATAATATAACTCATGGAACAATGGATGAATCAAAAACCTTCACAATTTGACTTTGGTTTCTTAACTGCAGTGAACTAAAACTTGAAAACTCCTTTATAGATAAAGGAGAATAAACATAGCATATTGTTTGAGTTGGATATGGTTTTAAAGATTATCTGCATTTTCTGTGATTATATAAATTATTTTTATGAGATATATTAAACATATATACAAAGTGCACACATTTTATTACTATTTATGCATTTTAACATGAGGTGTAAACTTATGACAGAAATTATTAAAGGTAGGGAGCTTGGCTTATTAACTCTTTTTTAGTCTTAGCATCAGGTATTTTATGGTATCGTTAATTATCTATAATACTTTTATTGAATAAGTGAATTATTCATTTTGGATTATGTGTATCAGTTAATATTGGAAGGTTTAAGCTACATATGAATATACCATGTGTTCCATAAAACAGAGGACGAGCAGCACTGATAATTCAAAAGACTAAAATATATTAAAAAATTCATATTCAGGAACAATTTCAACCTCCACAAAACTTAAACTTCTTCTGGAGTGTAAGGTAATTGCTTTTTAATAGAACAAAGCAAAGTGTAAAATACATAGGGTCAGAAATATTTAAATCTTAATCTCTACTTTGTTACTTCCTTCTGCTTACTGTGTGGCCTCAGGCAAGGCACTAAACCTCTCATTTTATTCAGTGTTGGGATAATAGCTACTTTGTATGGTTATTGTTTATATTAGGTAAACAATCATTGCAAAACTCTCTGAAGACTGCTGAATTCACTACATACACTGAACTAAATTCTTGCATTCACTGTCTTCTGTTTGGGTTATGGACACAGAGAATTCCATACGTATGATGAAAAATGTGTGAAGAGTAAGTAATAATGAGAATTTGGGAGAATTTTTGGTGGCCAGAATGTTATTATGCAAATAAAAATGTATTTTTTGGCCTGTACATCAGAGGTAAAGCTTCTCAGCTGCTGAGGCAAGCCATGTGATTTCTCAAATTTCAACAAAAGGCTACAAAATCCACTTTAAATATTGTAGTTTTTTAGAAAAGAACTCTACTTGATATATGGAATGAATGTAAAATACCATTAACAATTATATTCATTAGATTCCTAATAAGTTAGGCTTAGATTCAGGTACGAGTTACAGATAAAGCCGAATTAGAGTATCTTAAATAAAGTAACTTACCTAATGATTACCTTCAGGACGTTGGTCCAGGGCTGGTATGGACCACTGTGGTGTCAGATGCAGTTCTTCTATTTTATTACTTGCCTGTCATCAGCATATGGCTTTCACAGCATAGTCTGAAATGATTTATCCAGTTCCAATCACCATCTTTCCTTTTGAGAAAGGAAGAAAAAGATAGGGATCAGACACAAAAGACATATACCAGAAGAATCTTTCAGAAATTTTACAAAGGCTACTATATGTCTCCTAGCGAACAGAATTTGGTCACATGACTATGCCTATTACAGAGGAAGCTTGAAACACATTCTAAGCCCCAGGTGCCAAACTACAAATTCTGTTGTTCTGAAAGGAGGAAATATTGTGGACAACCAACAGTCTTGTAGTATAGCTTTTATTAACAGACAATTTCAGATTGTTAAAATACATAGCCATATCTCAAGTCATGAATAGACACAGAATATCTATAAAAGGAGAAAAAATTACAGATAGAGATTTTTATTACAGGGCTAAATTCATCTTGCATGTTAAATATATATACATAAAGTTAAATTATAAAACAGGTTTGTTTAGTTTAACGGAATCCCACTTGCCCAAATGAGGGCTGTGTATGATCACAGAGACATAAAGATGGGAGTCTAGGTCAGAAAATTACTAAAAGAGGAAACACTGTTTAAATCCACTGGAATGATTATAGTTGGAGAGTTCAGTTGAATGAGATGTGACGTTTTTGAGGATATGTAGATAAGTAGATATGTAATTTTCACTCCAGGGAACTGGCTGTGATAGGCTGTGTGGATCTGAGTAGAGCTGTAGACTTTAGCATCTTGCCTTAGAAATACACTATTTATCCTGTTAAGGAGATTAACTCATTAGAGGTAGTTAATGGGACAATGAAAAATGTATTGCCTCCACTGGGAATGGACTCAAAGCCTTATTGAAGTTAAGAAAATCTAAAGAAGAGAAAAAGTCTAATATGGGTTGAATAGCTACTGCATTGCACACGTGCTGCATACCCCTTTGCATGTTGCCCATTTACTCATGACAGCACATGTATGCAACAGTATAATATTTTTAAGTGAAATATATGGATGTATAGAGGGTTTAAACTGTTTGATTAAAATCTGATGGCATGTCAAATCACAAACCTAGAATTAAAAGCCAGATACACTGGACTCTCAAGTAAGAATTCTTTCTATTACCCTGAAACATTCCCAAAGAGATCCAGTAATGTCATTTTTGTATTTGAAGAAAACTCATAGATGTCAAAAAATGACATATATATTTTACAAATTGAAATTTTAAAAAGTTATGTTCATTGTTATAATTATTCATATATTATTAGTTAACACAGTGGTTCAAGAATAATCTATTTTTTTTTGCCCAAAGGATATTTCAGTGTTCGATTTAGGCCAGAGTAGTTCACTAAAGGTGAAATAAAAGGAGTAATAAACATCAGTTAAAAATATTCACATGCTATTATACATTAAACTATTATTATATACTTTTATTTTTTAAATTTTAAAATATATATTTGAAAAAAAATTATATTCAGGTTTGTGGAAAGTGCCTCAAAGTAAGCACTATCATGCCATTAGTGGGAGGGCAAACTGATGCTATCTTTTAGAAGAGAACATTAGCAGTGTAGCAAAAGTGTTAAAAATCCCCCTACGCTTTGGTCAAACATTTTCAATTCTATTCTAGGAACCTACTATGTAACAAATAACTGGAGATTAGGGCACAGGTTTATGTGCAAGAATGTTCATTGCAGAAGTAGTCAAATTAGCAAATTGGATCAAAGTTAAATATCCCAAAAAGTTAAATACTATCTAAGCCATAATATAATTATATTTTAGGATATTACATTATTGAAATTATGCTTTATTACTACTTGATAACATTGCCCAATGTGGCACAGTGAATTGGAGAGGAGGACAAATAATTCGGGGGCTGTTTTTACAAGGCCAAAAATTCACTATGTTCTTACACCACAAAATGGTAATTCTAGGTCATATTGCTATACTCTAACCAAAGGAAGATTAATTTAGAAACATATCTTTTTCTCCCCTTCAGAAAATCCTTATGTATCAGATTAAAAGTATTTTGAAAATAACTCAGTGATTTTTTTCACCTGAAAACAGTTTAGCTACTTTAATATTTATTCTGTGTATACCCAATGCTATAATAAAGATTGTGTCAAGAGTTGGGAATTTCAAAAAATACGGCTTCTGCATTGTGTAGTTGATCTCTTTTTGGAAAGAACTTGACCAAAAAAATGCATCTTTCCCTGTGCCTCGATTTCCACATTACAAAACAAAGACATCAATGATAAAGCACCTCCCAGAGATGTTTTTGAGCATTAGTTAATGTTTGTAAAGCCTCCACAGAGAGCAGAGGATGAATAATGAAACAGACTCTCAAAGTAGTATTAGCACTCTCCTCTTTCTCATTAGTCTCTAAGAGGCTTCATGCCAACTGTTAGCATTTCAGCTGCCAGAACGAGGGGTTTCTATTTTAATTTTGCCTGGAAGAGTGAGTGTTCCTTGAACATCTGGGGTTTGCCTCGGCTTAATTCCAATAACGCTTCTATGGAATCAGGTATGTGAAGTGTGAAGGCCAGTGCCTCAAAGGAATTCATATCTAATTTTAGGCCTGCTGTTTCAATTTCTAATTTAGCTTATATTTTAAACCTAAAAGGAAAAGTAGTATCTAAGTAACACATTGGAGATGTATTTGAAGTTTTTATATGAGAAAATTTTCTTTAAATTAAATTACATTAAAACCATGAGGAGTGGGCAAATGCAATGGGATTGGGATTTGGGCCAGCTCCTTTTACCTTTGTTTTCTATTATACCTTGTCATGGCCAAGACATGAAAAAATAATTACAAATAAAAATAATTCATTCACTCACTTCTTTAAATATATATCTTAGAGTTGCTTATTGGGTGGCAAATGGTGCTAGAAATGTAGTAAATTTCAAAGCCACTGATAAGTCTGCTCCCATGGAAGGTACATTTTGTGGCACCCATAAGACACAGGGTTACCTGACTCTATTTTTATAGATTCCCTATGCCTGTCACACTGTCTGTCAATAGTAATCACTTGGTGTGAGTTTGATGAAAGGGAGTGAATGAATGTTTCAGGCACATCAAGGTTGTATAGACACTGCTACGAATTTCATTTCCATTGACTAATTTCTGAGAATGTATTGGCACTGGGCCATATAGGCTAGTCAGAATTAAATATTTAACCAGTTTTATAAGGTAGCTATCGTTTTTAAGATTAAGTTACCCCTACCAGTGGAATAAATGCTAGACATATGCATATAGATAAGCATAGCTGAGGTTTTCTCAGGATTCAGGAAATCACTTTTCATGAGTCATAACTAAGGAAGATGAGAGGAATAAAATGAAATCAAATCACCTTATACTGGATCAAAGAATGTACACAATGGTCAGAGTTTCTATACTCATGTTGTTCTTCAGTGCAGTGTAGTAGAAATTATATCTGATTTCTAGGGTATCAAGGACAATGTGGTCCATGAGAACTTTCTGCAATGATGATAACATTAATATCTCTGCTGTCCAATATGGTAGCCATAGGCCACATGCTGCTCTGGAGCCCTTGAAATGTAGCTATCCCAAATGGAAAGTTACATTTTTAACTTTAATTGATTTAAGTTTAAATAGCCACATGTGGCTAGTGCTTACCACACTGGACTGTGCAGCTTTAGAGGGAAAAAATATGTGCCAACTAAAAGAACTGTTTTGCAAAATTACTTATGTGACTACTGGAGCATGTTCAACAGATTATGGTGGCATCAGCTTAGGAAGTGATGAATCATAATTTGGCAGCTGGGAGTTGGGAAGATGGATAGCTGGGAGCAGTAGAGCCTGTGGTTAAAAACTCTAACTAAGAAAGGAGACAGCCCTAGGTTTAAATTCAGATTTCAAAACCTCCAGCAGTGAGACTTTGGGCACATCCACATAACCAAACTCAACTGTGAGGCAAAGCTAACAATATCCATCCCCATATCAGAAGACTGTTATAAGAATTAAATGAGATACAACAGAGTCAGTGTGCCATATATGATTGCAATTATTATTAGTATACTTTTATTGCCAATCTGAGGTCTTTTCAGATTATATGAATATAAAGGGAATAATATGATCAAATGATCTGTAACTTCCTCTAATATTCACTCTGCCTTTTTGCCCATGGCCTTCTGCTACTTCTCCATGGGGTGGGGGGAAGTATTTCAAGTCTTGACTGAAATAAGTTACACTGAAGGTTACTTGAAAGCAGTAGAGAAAATGAAACCATTCCTTTAAAAAAAAAATTTATAGGTAGGGAGAATAGTGCATACATACTACCTATTCTCCCCCATGTTGTTCAGGATATATTATTTAGGATTTTTAGACGATTAACTTCTGTATTACTTTTCCTCCTATTTTATAAACAAGAAAATACAAGTACTGAGAATTCTTTGTTCTGAAACTCTTACTACTTTGGCTGTCATGATTACTTCCTTGAGGACAGGAAATAATCCAGAAATTTGGCATATTGGTTCTTAAAGATGAGATGCTCTAGTTTGTCCTAGGGCTGGTATTGCTACAGTCATTCTATAACTTCCAAGATGAGTGACTGAGGTAATGCCAGATCGCCATGTTCAGTAGGTAGCTAGTGGGCCCAGTATACACTGGCTAGTATTCCCTATATAGTCTAAATTCTAAGAGTGAGTTACCTTAAATCCAAGGTTGTGAAATAATTGTTTTTGTGAGCAGCATTTTGTAAATGAAATATTATACAACAAACATGAGATTATACAAATAAAGATTTTTAGGAGTTGCCATTGTGGCTCAGCGGGTTAAGAACCCAACTAGTATCCATGAGGATGCAAGTTTGATCTCTGGACTCACTCAGTGGGTTAAGGATCTGGCATTGGCCTTTGGGGCATTGCATTGAGCTTTTGGGTAGGTCACAGATGTGGGTATGGTGTAGGCTGGTAGCTGCAACTCCTATTTGACCCCAGTCCAGGAACTTCCATATGCTACAAGGACAGCCCTAAAAAGAAAAAAAGAAAAAAAAAGAAGAAAAATCATGCTACATAAGAAGGAAAGAGGAAAGGAAAAAATGATGTCATTCAGTCAGTCTAATAACAAATTGAAATTTTCCAGTAAAGTTTGTGGGTCTTTACAGCATAATAACTGGGCTGAAAATTTTCACGAGAAAATCTGAGTTTCTATAAAAGTTGAAGGATTATTTTGTCTCCTAGGACCAGGAGTTCACTTCCCACCTCCCTAACCTTACCTTTCCCCTCCCACCCTACCTGTTCTGGGAAATGTTGCACAGACTTCTACAGATAGCTCACTCCCAAGGACTGAGTCTGCCATCACCCTTTGTGACCTTCCCCCGGAACTCTGGATACAGAGTTGGACATATGACTCAACCAAGTGGAATTTTTTAATTGAAACTGAGAAAGGGTTACTCTTCAGTTACAGATTTCCTAAGACGTAAAAACAATGTTTTCTGACATATTTGGGCAGCTGTTCTGGTGGTGGATTTAGTTGGGGGCTCCACTTGTTCCTCAGGCCCAGCTGTATCTCTACCCTTCTCAAGATTTCAGTGTCTAATCCTCCGGTGCTCTGAGGTCCAATATATCCCTTTTCTAATCTAAAGTGTAAAAGGGGGTACTATTACTAGACTAATACAGTTGTTATAGGAAGTACCACTAACAGGTTCAAAAACGAGAAGACATTTTAAGACACTTGAAAAAAGGAGCAAAGATCAGAAGAGTAAGACATGCAAAAAGTAGAAGGAAACACAAAAACAGGACTAGACTAATGTCATCAACACTTGAATGGGAATGACTAATGGTTAAAAGAAGAAATAAATCTGAAGAGGCATTTAATTTAATTACTTTCCCTTATATATGTAGAAAAATAATTATGTGTATAGGACAGATAAATCTAAGTATTTAGTAAAGCTCTTGTTTATAATGTGGCTGAGAATGCTGTGTGTTTACCAAACTCTGTTTCCTTTTCCTGCCAGTCTCCATTCTTCTTGCATATACCACTGAGTTCTGACCTGCAGAATAGGCCCATTATGAGGTGGCTTAGAATCCCGGCCCTTAGAAATCTCCAAGATATTCTTTCTTCCCATCCATTAACTAAATATAGATGATGAAGAATATAGACTTTGAGATGGAGAGGATGGGAGAGCCACATTCTGGGTTACCAAATGACCACCCGCCAGGCAGGAACAACAGCTTGGACTAGGGCATGGGCTAAATTACATCTAGTGTCAACTTACTGACTTAGGAAAGTAGGGGCTATCTGTTCCAGGGGTCAGTAGTAGCTTAAAGAATACAGAATTGTTTAGTTATTTGAGAATAATTAATTTGTATATAATCTTTAACTAAAAGATTAGGACCCATTAGCAAGAGGCTGACACTGGATAATAGACATGAATTTGAAACTGCATTTATATCCCTGCTGCAGTTTGTTCAACCTCAGCAGACTAAAAAGAACAGCATTATTCTAAAATGGCTGCAGAAAAAAAATAATAACTTGTCTGGTATTTTTTCATATCTGCAAGGAATTTCTGAATATACTCCACATTTGTAATATGATTCTATTGATTCTCGTACATCATGTTATTGGCAAACAGAGGTACCTAAAGGATAGATACAAGTTTGATAGTCCCAACCATCAATGACTATGTGAGACATGCTGATAATTTCAAGGTTATACTTAAACATATGTGAGCATGTCCTGAAAGCTTTGTGCTTCTTCGAGAAATTATCTGCAGAGGTGATCTTTGAAGACTATGAATCTTAATTTCTAAATGCATCTATATAAGGTTATATGATTTCTTCTTGTTGGAAAAAAACAATCTACTACTCAAATTTATTTTAATCATTATAGTCAATGAACTTCAAGACAATCTGCTAAAGAAAGTAATTTAGGAAGTATATTTGGCCTACCCCTAGATTTTACTGTAGGAATAAAATGTTGCAGAGGCTTAATAAAAATGGGAAAGACGTAATTTGCCTCATACTTAGACCAATGCTTGAATGAGAATTGGTGTCAACTGACAGAATAAAGTTATTTGCTTTGCTTTGTGTCTTAGATAAAAGCAAGCTTTCCTATAAATTCAGCTAGTTTTCTCAATTTTCTTTAAATTCAGTGAATTATCTTTGTCTCTTGATTGTCCTTTCTCAACCCTAACCCCTATGTTATTAGAAATGTCCAAAAGTAGATTTCATTCATGTTATCTCTGGAATTGTTTTGTCTCTATATATTAGGGCCACTAAATTACATTAAGCTGAATCTCTATGGTCTGCACATTTTTATTTCATCAGAAGTCAGTGATACCAAATCATCTTCCCACTATATAAATCAACACTTTAACAATTTTAATATTGTACATATTAATCCCTTTACTTGGGAGGCTGGTATTGCATAGCAGTATTGCAAAATGTAGGTATAAAGTCAGATCAGCTGGGGCAAAACGGACTGTATCTTACTTGGACAAGCTACCTATTCTCTTTGGGCCTCAGTTCCTTTGTCTGTAAAATGGAAATACTAATAGTACTTACCTCATAATAATACCATGAGGATAATATGAGCAGTACATACTATGTGCTTTAGAACAGACCTGGTTCTTGCTGGTGTTTTTTGTGGTTATTTCTTTTGATGTATAGTATAGTATATTATATCGGATAGTGCAAATGAGAAAAGGGGATGAGATAAATTCCTGTCCTCTGAGGTTCTAGAACATTTATCATTTGATAATTGATATATTAACAATCAGCTAACGACTTTATTTATAACATCTTCACTCTAGTCAGGAAAATACACTCTCTCCTCAGATATCTGCTTTCCTTAATCTTTGAAACCAGCCTTATCATTTAAGGTAAAAATTCTGTTTTCAAAAGTGCCAATTCATGTCCCCCTCAGGCCTCAGAATATATTTCAAAACCACTTTCTCTATTAAACATTTCCCTCCCTCATAATCACTTCCGTCTGTGCTTGCAGTGGGTCCTGTCCCTGCCCCTCTCCCTCCAGCAAATGCTCCCTAGATTCTGGCATTCAACTTCCTTGATTCCTGTTAGTCTTGGAAAACAAAAGAAACGGAGTCTTTTTCATATACTTTTGTTTGTCTTTTTAGGTAATCAAAGCACAAAGAGAAAGATAGAGAGGAAGGAAAAGATGTGAGAGGATCAGAGTAAACAATGGCTTTGAAGGCTTTAGCTTTTTAGTAAAAATGTTTCTCTAACAACACACTGCTGTATGACTAAAGGAATCCAGGAACATTTAGATAACGGGGAACAACAAAACAATGTCATTTGCTGCTTTTCCAGGAGAAAATCAAAGTATTGCTGAGGGTCTTCGACTTCCTGCTGATTTTGTTTTTCTAAAAATATGTATTGATTTCTTCCACCTCAGAGATTCATAAATGTTATTAAAAATGAATGGCAGGTCTGATTTAAATTAAATGTCAGGTGGTTGATAGGTTTCATAATACTTTTTTTAAATTTTAATGACATTCTTACTTGATTTTGTATTAGAGGCATGCAAAACATAGAATACCAAAATCTACAATGGTATGTGCTAAATGAATGCATGAATAATGAAGCTCTTGCTTTTTAAAATAAAAAGGAACGGTATATCTGTGTTTGTTATGACTGATTCCAAAGCCACACAGGCTAAATAGCACCAAGTTTCTACTCATTAGATAACACAGAGACCCTACCTTTGACTTCTTTGCTCCTATTTTTGTCTTTTAAGCACGATAATGACATGAGCCATATCAAATTCCTTGCTGATTTAGAAAGCACTGCCAGATATCAGGAAATGAAAAGTAGGGTGAGGGGTGGCATTTTTATTATATATATAGTCTCTTATAATCTCTTTGGGGTGAATGTCAAACCTTTCAAAATGCCACATTGTAGAAGACTGAAAATCCCTTTTATTTGCCCAAAATGGCTTGTCATATGTTTTAAAGGTCTAAAAGAGTAAAATATGCTTTTTATGTATGTGAAGGTAGTTTCCTTTCCGCTCTTTTCTTTTGCCCAAGCCATAAGCACTTAGACATTATTCATTTCCAAATGTTTTATTCTCAAACACTTGATTACTCTAAATACAACCCCTGCTCTGAATCACCCCCACTTGAAAGGCATTCAATTGACCAGAAGGAAGAAGGAAGGATGTTCTGAAACCACTACTCCAGGAACTTGACTAGTTTATCACAGGTAGACAATTTGTGTTATTTTCTCTCTTTGAGGAGTTCACCCCATGCTGATCCTTACAATCCAAAGTAGCACTTTCATTTTTTCTGATAGTGTTCCCGGTAGATGCTGAAACACTCTGCCACCTCCACTTTACTGATGTGTGGATTTCACCCCCTGTGAATTACTTCTGTTGAATTTTCTTTGGCTTTTTTTTTTTCAGACTCCTGCTGACAAAACTTGCAGACAGCAACGTACATCCTTAACAGACAGTGCACCCTGCTCCCAGCAGGGCAACCCAGGCGTTCACAGCTCACACACACTGTTGATCAAGTGCTCCACGGAGAAAGCTGTCTGTGAGCTATAGGCAGAGGGTGAAAAATATTTGATGATTCTCAGAGGACCCACCCCTTCACACTGCCTATATTTTTTTCCAAGTAGGAAAGAGAGCATATAGTCCAGGATTTTGTCTGTAAAGACCTACTCAGATTCCTTGCTTTCCTAGTCTGAATAACTCTACATTCTAGGTTCAAGCTGTAAGAAATGAAAGAAAGAAAACTTATACTTAGTAGCTATAAGTTTGAGTTCATACTTGACTGCAACCCATTCTCTCATTCATCATTTAATAAATATTTTTGTATCCCTGCCATCTATCAGGAGCATCTTATACCTAATCACTTGTTTAAAATTTGTCCAGTTACTTCTCCTCTTAAACTGATTGCTTTCTTTCTCCTGTTACTATAAACATCTCCAGAAACACAAATTATCACATGTGATATTTGTTGTGGCCTGGCATCTCCTTTCAGGTAACATTAAGCTCTCTGACTTTTCTGGCCGGCATTTTCAAATCAAGAGTTCTGCATATGATGGTGGTGTGGAATAGACTCACTGTAAATATCCATCACCCACTTTGTCTTATTTTAGTGTCACTGCAACACAAAAGTCTATATAAGTGGTGCAGAAATTATCTAATGGACCTTAAAGAGCAGAAATAACTCACTGTATTGTGTCCAAATATTGTTCGTATGGATTTATTTGAAGATAATTGCACTTTTAAGCAAAGAATAATACACTTATGTTGGCAAAAATTATGATCACAATTTATTATCTTCTACTTGCTTTTTAAAGCTTATTTCAAATGCTGGGATTGATTTTCATTTCAAAATGTTTTATATGACCTATATTTATCATGCTAGCTCTGTTTACATCACACCAAACCTGCCAATTAATTCATTGGGGAAAAGAAAAATAGATAAAACAAATCCTTGCTATGATATTTCTTTAAAAAGAGCTATTTAAGCCTTTCTGATTTCAAATGTGAATCTGGAAAAAATCTACCAATAGTGGAAAGAACTGGATTACAACATAATGAATCAACGCAAAATAGTCCTCTGATATTACAGAAAGTACTCAGACTTTGACTTTCAAATCACATAGGGCTGCTAGAGTAAAATACCAGACCCAGAAATTATTAAATCCATTGCTTTAATCTTTCAGAGAATCTTTTCTAATTTTTCAGGTACATTTAATATGTCTCCTGCCAGGTTGTTTGAGGTTTAAATGAGATATCATCAATGAAATGAACAAATCATAGGTTCAGCTATACTCTAGGAACTAGAAAATTTTACTTTCATGAACTTAAGAAAAAACAATGTCATCTTACTTTTTTGGTATTTTTATTTTGTTTAATTGCTTCTCTTTCCCAATCAACTATGAATCTTGTGATGATTTTTTAAGGCCACACCTGTAGCATATGGAAGTTCCCAGGCTAGAGGTCGAATTAGAGCTGTAGCTGCCAGCCTAAACCACAGCCCACAGCAATGCTGGATCCTTAACCCACTGAGCGGGGCCAGGGATTGAACCTGCATCCTCATGGATACTAGTCAGGTTTGTTACTATTGAGCCACAACGGGAACTCCCAGTCTTATGCTGACCTTTCTCATTATCTTTCTTAGAAGTCTTATATCGGAGGGAGAGAAGGTATTATTCTTATTTTCACAGATGAAGAAAAACAGATGCTACGACTATGACTTCTTCAAGACTGTGCAGCCAGAATTGACCCTCAGATCTTAGTTACTTAACAACTATCTTCTCCATTTTCTGGACTCAGATTTTTGAAATTAAAATGAACTGAATCATTTGTACTTTAATCATTCTCCAAATTTTGGTACTTTTCAATATTGGATCATTCATTCAAGGATGACTGAACACATGTCTAATTGCTTAATTTACTTATATCATCTTAATGAATGTGAATTACAACTCAGTCAATTTAGTCTTTGTGATTGACACTGATGATAAAATTAGATCTCAAAGAAAACAAGTTAGTTCTTTTTCATTTGTTAGGAAGAGCTACAACCTTTGTGTGAAAGAACATATCCTTCAACCATGGAGTAAAACAAGGAGTTTATATCTTTATGGATCCCATCAGAGATGGCAATAAGGTTTCCATATATATTAACTCTAATCTTTATCTGTGGTGTTGTTACCAGCTGGAAAGCAATCATGCCAGACACTATACTAGGTAAGTACTAGGAAACAGTAGTAATAAAAGAACCCTAATACTTTGCTTACTAAACATAGGGATAATTGTGATTTAAAGTCCCATTATTCACTCCCTCAGATGACTGAAAGATGATGACATGGCATATATGATAGTTAAAATATGCCATAGGTTAAATTGAAAACAAGAAAAAATGTTTACTTTTAAAGTAAACTTGTGAATTCAATATAGTTGCATTTTAATACAATACTTTCTTTAGCTACGCTCATTGCAAAATAATAAAATATCTCTTTTAACTCTAAAAAGAGAAATTGGCTTGCAAGTTATTTTGTGTTCAAGGGCATCTTTAAGTCCTATGCAGAAGCACTGAGGGATATTTCAAAAACGTAGCAGTACTCAGCCAAGAGATTTGACCTATAGATGGTTCTTTCTTCTAGGATTAATCATAGATCGAATAAAAAAGAACTTAACACTAAGGCAGTATAAAATAACCTAAAACCTTAACAGATTCTCAGATGGGAGACTTCTCTGGTTAACTATCTTTAGCATTAACCTGATTATCTTAAGGATATGTCATTATTGTCCATTGCAGTGGTACCAAGGGTTGGAGTAAGGTGGATTGCATCATGACAATATTGGAATGGAAAGTACAATTGGAATGGAAAGTACAATTGTTATTACATTAACACGTTGAACTGTATCTAGTTTGAAACCTTCACATTGAGAAGGACCATGTCAAGTTAGAAGAATTCTGAGAGACTGCGAATGTATGTGATATAAACAGTAATTGAGAATCAGAGATGTACTGAGTGAAAAGCAAAACAAACAAAACTTTGGTTAGCGATAGCACATTAATTCAAACATTACAATGAGAAAAAGTGGCAAATGAGTACTTCCAAAAGACCATGGGTAAACAGCTAAAGAAAGCAGATTTGCCAAGGGGGAGGGGGAGAGGGAGGAAGTGGGATGGACTGGGAGTTTAGGGTTACTAGACACAAACTATTACATTTAGAATGGATAAGGAATGAAGTCTTGCTGTATAGCACAGGGAACTATATCCAGTCACTTGGGGTAGAACATTATGGAAGATAATGTGAGAAGAAGAGTGTGTATATATGTATGACTGGGTCACTTTACTATACAGCGGAAATTGACAGAACGTTGTAAGTCAACTATAATAAAAAAAATTAAAAATAATGAAGACAGATTTCAAGTCAAAATACGACCTAAACTTTTAAATTAAATACATAATCCAGTCATGGATATAGCATTTTATAGATGATATTTTTATAAACAGAAGTATAGATGCATTGTGAAACTAATGAAGCTTTTGCTTCACTCATCTTTACCAGTCTATTCAAAGGACCTGAAGTTAATTTTGTACATCTAATTTATATTCCTTTTCTTAATATATCTCCAAATATTAACATTTCAGACTTAACAAAAACTTGAATCTATCTCTGCTCAGTTGTTCTACGCAATTAAAACCTTCTTCTGTATCAATCTTTCCAACTATAAGAATCTAAGATTTTTTAAATTATGCTACTCATTTTTTCATTGACCAGTTTTATTCTCAGTAATGTATTGTTCAGACACACTTGATCAACTCTTATACAGCTATGTAAGAATTAGCAGTATATGTATAAATTGCAGCACATGTGTACTGACAGAGAATATTGGAGAAAAATGTCAAAAAGGAATATAACAGTAAAATTTGATAGCTTATTTCCTCCACTCAAATGGTGTATCATGTATACATGAATAATTATGAGTGTCACAATTAATTTATATATCTGGTTTAATCAAGAATTTTAGATAACTGTAAAAACAGTGAAGACTAAAGCATTAGGTGGTCTAATGCTTTGAGTATGATAACACCTAGTTTCCATGAAAACATGAAAGAACAAAATGTTATGTATGTTTTCATTAAATTCAATGCATTTGAAAGCTTTCTTTTGTGTGAGTATATTTTGCTATAATTTTAGAAGAAAATATTGACAAATACCACAAATACAAATGCTATTCTTTGCTAAATAACGTCTTCCTAATGTTAACAAAATGTACACAAATCTACTCCTGCTTTTAGAAATTAAGGAGAGAAGGGGTTTCTTAAATATGCTGCAGTTTTAATGACTAATTCATTAGATTCAGAAATAATTTAGAGATGGATAAAGTGGCAAGTTGAAATCATCTTAACCTCGCATAAAGAATCAATACAGAAAAGTAATAAAATAGAACTTCTAAGAAAGAGAAAATTGATATTGAGGAAGAGAGTGGTAAAAATCAAGGATGTATTACTGTAAAGAACACTGTTTTTATAGTGCTTTACTAAAAAACAATATATAAACATTAGGTAATAACACATGTACTAAGAGAGAACTTTTAACTAAAGAGTATTTGATATGTAAACCCAAGTTTTACAAACTTTCTTATTTTAAACCTTCACATAATAGACAAACCATGTGTATATGGAAAACATGGACATGCATGTGAAGCCTCTAACCAATAATGAATATAATTCTGTGCCGAATTGATTGGTTTTAGGCCAATGCAGGATGACTGATCCACAAGGAAGAAAACTTTATATTTCATCTATGCATGATTGGAAGTAATGAATAAATATAGACCTGCCAAGCAATGTTTTGAACAAGTGGTAGGATACCCGTGAAAAACATTTCTAGTTAGATAAAAGTATGGTGTAATTGATTCAGGAGTATAACTGAATAGCATGACAGGATTTGAAGAATTAACAATGCCCCTTTCCTAAAAAAAAAAAAAAAAGTTTTAAAAAATTATAAAAAAGACAATAATGCTAAATCCATTAATGAGGGAAGAATGCTTTTTGTAAAGGATATTTAGTATCTATGAAACAGGGAGTAAAGGATCACTGAAGAGAAAACCTTTCCCACTGAAACTGCCAAGATCTAAAACATTCAAATGTTTTTTTAGGAAATCTTACAAGTTAAATCAATAATAAAAATTTTCAAGACATTTGACCCTAATTTTGAGTGCATTTTAGAAGCACTTAGGAAATTAACTCTACTGATTATTGCCAGAAAAGATTTACCATGAAGAGAAAAATCCTTTATTTCATCCTAAGTAAGTAAATTCTCCTTTAAGGCTATTTATGATGTGGTTTTCATAATAGGTGATCAGTTTCACAGACTGCAAAATGTTTTCTGGCTACCTCACATTTGATTTTACAAATTTCTCTTGGTTGACCAGTGTAGTGAAGGACCTAAACTTAGGGAATTAAAATGATGGGTTAACTGTAAGTTCTCTTATCCATTTTGTTCCCCTGGATAATTTCCTATAGTTAAACAATGCTTTTATCAGGGGGACCAGCACAGTTCCTACTTCTCCCTGAGTAGTGACTGTAGTTCCTTGCCAGACCACTGAGCTATTGAATCAGGTCAATCACATCTTCTAGCAGGAACCAGAGTGTCACCTGACCTTGAAACACCAAGGTCTGCCTCCAGCAGCCCCTGATTGTTCACTCTTTTCTAAGTAGAACCTCTGTGAGCCCCTTCATGCTTTCAGTGTCCTCCTCCCCAGACTGTGAGAATCTGTGACAAAAGAACTTCTGTCGATCTCATCTGTCCAGTGTCAGGTGTCACGTTTATGGCCATGTCCATAGCCCTAGCATGAAAGTTTCTCCTCACCAATGGAGTGAAAAGGAGGCTATAAAAACCAAAAAAAAAAGTTTTATTTTTATATTAATTTCATTTTCAGGTACAGATTCTCAATAACATGTATATAGAAAATAAGATTTCAGCTTATTTTGTAATTTGTGATCACTATCTGAAACTATTAGACTCTAAGTCATAAAGCACATTTTATAAATGAATGTCCTGAGGCACGGTTAATGGGACCAAGTCACTTACACAGTGAATTATGGAAGAGGACTTAGAACGCAGGTCTTTTGAAGGTATTCTCACTTCAAAGTTTGTTTTCTTTCTATTACTCTGAATTGCCAGAGTATTACAGAGGAATATAAGAATACATTTTTTATAATAATCTGATACCACATTTCTCCTATTGTTCATTAAAATCCTTCTTTTGAAGCTTCTCAGAATTATGCATGGCAAAGTCAACTAGGGTTTTGTTTTAGTCAAGAATACTTACACTACAGGATTTTCTCTTAGACAAAGTCTAGTGTAATCTTGGGATATTTTTTCCTCTATCTCTCTATTACAGCTCCATTGCAATATCGTTGATTTGTTTTCTAGTAGTCAACCAAGATAGAAATAGGACAGTAGTGGTCACGTGCACACAATTCCTAAACCTAATTCTGTTCCTATGCTCATCAAAATATGAACTCTTTTAATACTTCAATTTCGGTTATTTGAAGCATAGAGAAATTTGAAATGTAGTCTCTGTTCATGACAAAAAAGAAATGTGGCAAACTCAGTATATGGTTACCTCATCTCTAAATGAAAGGTTTGAAATATTTTCTTTCAAAGGGAGGGTTTGTTTTTCACTTCCCTCAATATTGATGTTTATATAATGCCATAAAAGTTAGGGTAGAAAAAAAGAGCAATAAAAAAAAAAACAGGCAACAATTAAGCAAAATGCAACTATTTTTTGACCTATCATTAAACAACAAAAAAATCTGTCTTTATTATAATTAGACCACATTTTGATATTTGAATGTCTTTCTGAAATAATATGTTTTCTTAGGGATTCTAATAACTGATTTGACTATGACATTAGAAATGGGTACTCATTCTACTATATAACTATTTAAATGTGTGATTAACTAAAGTTAACATATTTATTGACATATGGTATTCCATATTTAATTATTTCTAATCACCCTAGATGTCAGGGCAAATTTATAGTCATCTACAGTTTATGCATCCATTTCTTATTAGAGTTCACTGTATAGTATGGTTATTAAAATAAAAGTTGTGTTAGTGCCTTTTTAAAGGTTGTGATGGAAAATTCATTATGTTTTAAATATTTCTAGACTAAAATGATTAAAACTGTTCTTAAGGTAGCAGATCTCTGGTTGTGAACTGTGCATCTGCCAATGTGTTTGATCAGACCCAGTGCAGTTATCTGAGGCAGGTGCTTTCTTGCCCCTGTATATGCTCTGTACTAGCTTTTGCTGGTACAGGATGTTGGATGGTTTTCCATTTAGGCACCTGTTCCAGCTAGTGTTCTTTCACACCATAAGGTAACATCTGACCTAATCTTCAAAGCAGACACATCAGTCTTTTTTTTGATAAGTGAAATTACAGACTCTAGGTACTTTACAGATAATATAATCTTGGCCTTTATGTTTTGTTGTTGTCAATGTTGTTTTCAAAAATTTCACTGTGAAAAATAACATTCATGCAGTTTTTCCTACTATTACGGTTTATCAATTATTTTATGTCATTATCCTAAAACCAAGTCAATTTATCAGAAATTTTACATATTTAGAAAAAAATTATTTTGTATTTTTAAGAAATGTTCTTTACTTTCTAAATGTTCTTATAACCTCATGATATGCTATGGCTATGATATGCTGATTAAAATGTAATTATTTACATAATATAGTGATGTCCTCCTCAGGAGGATAAAATTCTTTCAACTTGATTGATTTTTGCCCATAAATGTGATTTTTAAAATTGCAGACGTTGGCATACATTCTGTGCTCTTAATTACGCACCCACAGAATTTGGTTCTACACCAGCTAAAGTGACCCAATTGACTAGGTCCTGCAACTCCATTTAGGTATATAGTTTCCCTCCTTTATCAGTTCTTATATCACCTGTGTTGATCATGTTGTTGTGACTAAGTCTTAGTTATTGGCTTAGTGCTCAGTAAGGGAGGTAAGGGCAAATTCTGCATCCTATGAATATCTTAGCAATTGCACTGGTAGTTTGTGCCTATTAACCTCACCACCAGTGATGGGGTTTTTTTTTGTTACCAATCAGAGCCAGACAATCCAGTTCCCAAACTCCTATTTCATCATATTCGTTCTTACAGTATGCCAGGCACCCACTGTTATAAGTTGGGTTCTCCTGCAGCAGCTGGAGATTAGGAAGCAGGAGGTGTGTTAGGCAGTATTCCTAGGATCAAAACTTTTGAAAGGGAAGAACAGGAAACAGGATTGGGAAGAGTTCTGATGCAGTTTTAATAGGGGCCTTACCCAACCTTCTGGGGAATCTGAAGCTGGCATAACTCTTCACTGTTGCCCTGAATTGGATCTAAGGATCCAGGCCTTTATGCCCCTGCATCAGACAGTCATTCGTTTCTGAATGTAAGCTTAGATGAAGCGTTTTCTTCAGCTGATGTGTTTCCTTGGTTTCTCTAAAGGAGGCTGACAGTTGAGGGATTTTCGACGCTAGCTTTCCTGCAGCTGAGGGAATGAAAGTCCTGAATCCCTGAAGGGGATGTGGGCAGTGCCTCACAGCATTCTCCTCTTGGATTAATAAATATTTCCCCATATAACAGGTTCTATAAGACATCTATAACTTCATAATGGTTTTAAGCCTCTCTATGTATTGGCTATTCATGTTTTATTTTCTGTAAGTTTAGGTTTGGAATTTTTTGTACATTTTAAAATGAATTATTTGTTTTTTATGCTTAATTTTAGGAACATATACCTACATGTGATTTAGTTTGGTGCACAACAGTTTTTCACTCTAATATATTTGAATTCATAAAAGTGCCTCTGTTTTGTCAATTATAAAGAAACTCTAATTTTTCTACTATTATGTTGATTGTCAGTGTTTCATATTCAGTAGAAATCTCTTATACAATTTTCTGGGCCGATGTATTTTTGTAGTATGTATGGTACAGATGTATCGATACTGATTCTTTTGATTCAGTTTTGTTCATTGCTATAAGTCAATTCAAATTCTCATTTTTTTGCCCTTGAGTCAATTTTAAATAATCATGTGTATGTATGTGTGTTCGGGTGCAAGTTGTTGGGGGTGGGGAGTGAAATGACGCTTCTAATTTTAAAATTTATTTATTTGGAATTGTATGTATTTGTCTTTCATCATTTAAAAAATCCTAAACTGTATCTGTATTATGACCTCTTTTTAAATTTCTATAATTGTTAGTTTGATCTTTCTGATTATTTTCTTGATCCATGCTCAAAAAAATATTTTATTAGTCTTTACAAATCACTAAATACAACATTGTTGATCCTCTCGATCTTGTGTTCACTGTCATTACTTTGTTATCTTTATATTTCTTCTTTTATATATTATCAGGTATATTCTACCTTTTCTAACATCTTAAGTTGGATGCTAGGCTTATTCATGTTCAAACTTTCTCCTTTGCCTTAAACATTTAATGCTAATAATTTCTCTGTGTGTATTCTCTGGTAAAATTCTAAGTTTCAATCCTTATTAACATATAGTGACTGTTCTTACCCTAAAACTCCCACTTTGCCTTAAATAAAGCAACATCAGCATTTTCTTGCTTTGTATTCGCCAGATACATAGTTTTTCCATGTTTGCATTGTTTTACTTCCTTTTTGCTTCTTTTCTATGTCAGATTGCTTACTAACAGCATAAAACTGGATTTTTAAAATCTAATCTGGTATTGTATCATTGAAAGAATAAATTTGGAGTTCCTGTCATGGTACAGTGGAAACAAATCTGACTAGGAACCATGAGGCTGCAAGTTCGATCCCTGGCCTCACTCAGTGGGTTAAGGATCCAGTGTTGCTTTGAGCTGTGGTGTAGGTCGCAGACATGGCTCAGATTCCATGTTGCTGTGGCTGCGGCGTACACTAGCAGTTTGTAGCTCCGATTAGACCCCTAGCCTGGGAATCTCCATATGCTGCAAGTATGGCACTAAAAAGCTAAAAAAATAAATGAATTCATTTAATTTTATATTTATATTTCACTTAAAATCCCAAGTCAATTTAGTTGGATTTTGTATTTTGCTTCCTCCTTACCCTCTCCTTTTAATACTTCCTATTTCTTTTTATTTCTTTTCTTCCCGTTAGACTGGCAGTTTTATTTTTAATTCTGCACTTTTCCTGCTATCTTGATTTTTAAAAAATTTAGTTGTTACCTATGGAATTGTATTTCATTTGCACTAATTATATGTATGTGAAAAGAATTTCAATAATCTTCCCCAAATATATAGGACTTGTGGACAAAATTTTCAAACTATCAGTGGTAAATTATTTTTTTTTCAAAATTTCCAATTCTTCATGGATTGATAGATCTGTAAAATAAAATGGGCATATGTTACTAGAAAAGTGAAATGACAAAATACACACTAAATATAAGCCTACCATTTGGAATACTAGATTTAACAGATACAAAATTACTCTGTCAAATTGCTTTTAAATTTTCTAAATTCTTAATTTCTCTCTATTCTTATCACATATCAGTAAAAGACAGTTTGTGGGCTAGTTCTGATCCTGTAATGTAGTTTGAACAGCACTGACTTAGAATACTTGAATAGTAATCAATTTCTTCCTCACATAGAATTGCTGTCAGGTGTTTTAATCTATCATATTTCTAACCCCTAAATATTACTGAACTATTTCATATAGTTAACGTTTGTTTAGACTTATTCATATACTTCTCAATTTCATTGTATGATTGCTTTTTAATCTCATAGTTTCCTTTTGAGAGGTTTTTTCTTCTGATATAATACTTTAAGATTTCCTTTAGTGAGAATAAGTTAGTGGCAAATTCTGTTTTTTTTCCCTCAAATGTCTTTATTTCTTCAAAGTCTTCAGTGACAGTTTAATTTGGTATTTTATTGTAAATTGACAGTTTTTTCCCTGAACCCCTTTCTCAGAGCACTGAGGACATGATTCTATTGGCTGTTTACATTCATTGTAGTACAAATTCTGTTAAGTAATTTTTCTTTTCTCTTTGGGAACATTTAACTCTCTGTGTCTTCACTTGCTATTCTTAATTATGACTATAATGTGTGTTGGAATGTATTTCCTTTGTTTATTCTGCTTGGAAGCATATGCATATTATGAAGCTAAATATTCTTATATTTCATCAGTTGTATAAAATTCTCACCCATTATATTTGTCAATATTGCCTCTCACATATTCTCTTCTTCAAATCAGATTAGATGAAATTTAGATATTTCTATTTGATCCTTCATGTCTTTTAGTCCTCTATGTTTTTCTAGGTTTTGAATTTCTTTGATGCATTCTAGGCAGTTTATCTTAAATGTTTCTCTTAGTTAACCAGTTCTCTACACAATTTTTCTTTTCATCCATGTATCATTTTGTTTCAATTATTAGAGATTTTTTAGATTATCTATTTGATTATTTTTCATGTGTTTGATATATTTCATTTTATCTTTAATTTCATAGATATTTGAAACCAACTTTTATTTTCTTAAATGTTTTGAAGATTATTTTTATTCTACATCAATCCAAATATCTAAAAATCTTAGAAGTGTAATCCTCCTTAAGTTCTGCTGAATAGCACTTATGGTGCCATTTTTATTAAACTGTTTCATAATTTTGGACTCTGAATTTAGGTTTGGTGATCTTTTGCTATGAGAATCATATGGGGTCACATTTGGGCTGCATTTTGAAAGATAATATTTTAAAATATAGATGCTCTGAAAGTGTCCTTAACTCATGAATATTTTGTGTTAATTCACTTGTATGCTTCTTTGCAAGACACATAGTATAAATCTGATCATCAAAACCAGGCATATATTTATGAATTCTTGCAAACTTGTTTTACCACAGTACAAGCCAAACCAGGTAAGTAGACTTTTCATGTTTATTTATTGGCTTATTTTCTTTTACAGTCTTTCTCAGGATATATAGTTCTTTCCTGGTATGGGAAATGGTATGTAGAAGTCTCAATTCTGCCATCGTTTCTCCCCCTCATATTCCAATTGCATAAGCCAAGGTTCATTGCCTATATCCCCCATTAAATTTTGATTTCTGACATTGGTATAGATATAGCTTTTTAGCTTACTATTCTATTTTTCACTGTTCTCTTTGGTTTCTTAGATGATTTTCTTATTTGAGGTGGGGTTGAGTTTAAGTATACATTTTATTTATTTATTTTAGTTTTATGGCCACATGTGTAGCATATGAAATTTCCTGGAGCTAGGAGTTGAATCAGGACTATAGTTGCCAGTCTTCACCACAGGCACAGTAATGTGGATCCAAGGTATATCTGTGACCTATACCACAGCTTACAGCAACACCAGATCCTTAAACCACTGAGTGAGGCCAGGGATTGAATCCATATCTTTGTGGATACTATGTCTGGTTCTTAACCTGGTGATCCACAACAGGAACTGCTATAATTATTTTTTTTGCTTTTTAGAGCCAGAGGAGGCATATGGAGGTTACCAGGCTAGGGGTCGAATCGGAGCTAGAGCTGCCTAACTACACCACAGCCAAAGCAACACCAAATCCTTGACCCACTGAGTGAGGCCAGGGATCAAACCTGCAACATCATGGATCACAGTCAGATTCATTTACACTGCACCACAATGGGAACTCCTCCTATATACATTTTAAGGAATGTTTATTACATTTCATCCAGAGTTTCTCACTGTATTATAGAGATATTTTTTCAGGAAGCTTATCTTGCCATGGTGCCAAAAATATAAGTGTGCAGTCTAATTCATCTTTTCTTTTCTTTCTATGCTCTAGTCACACTTTACATCTTTCAGTAACTCTAAAATTCTTTGTTTACTTTCCAACACACTCTGTTTTGGTTAGGTAAGATTAACCATATTATAGCTGTCAAAATAACCTCTCACATTTTAGTGGCTTAAAAAGAATAGATGCTTTCTGATTACTCATTTAAAAATGTAGTCTGGGTGTTTCTTGTAGCCTAGTGACTTTCCTGGATGTAGTATTTTGGGTGTCCAGACTTCTTCCATCCTAGAGCTCTGTCAAGGACAAGAAATGACACATATCACTTCTATTCAAATTCCTTGAAGGGAATTAGTCACACAGCCACCTATACATGCAAGAAAAGGGTAAGAAAAAAATCCTTCCCAGTCAAGGCTACCTCTAGTGAAGGCTGTGTGTTCAAGGAAGATAACTTTCATTGTTGATGGGCAGATGCTCAATTCTGTCACAGTGTGTGACCTTCCCTGTGCTTGAGCATTTTTCCTCACTTTAACTTCTTTAACTCATACTGTTTTGAGTTTCTGTGGCCAATCATAATCTAGAAAACCTTCCCAGATGAAGTGAGGGCCTGGTGTCATTAAGAATGACCTAGTAAGTTCCTTATGCCTTTTGAACATTTAAAAAATTGTAATTAATTTAATATCTGTGCAATTGTCTTCACAATCTCTAATTCTCCCACTAAAACACATGCTCTGTAAAGGAAAAGCTCATCCCTCACTAACCTTTTGTTTTTTTTTTTTTGCCATGATATTCCTTGTTTCTTAGTGTCTGGAAAAGTATAAGCACTCAATAAATATTGTTGGATGAATAAAAAAATTTTTATAAAATAATCCACAACTTTATAGTGAGATCTATAACATTCAGTATTAAATCATTAAATGCTTAGCTTGTATAGCTAAGTTAATCATTCAAAAAGGTATTTATGAAAATATACCTTACAGAGTAGGTTCTGTGACAAAGCCAAATACATACATCTCAGAAGTTTCTTAAGGGAGCCAGGGCAGCCTGCCGCTCAAACCCCTGGACTTTCTATGGAACCCTGAAGTTGCCTTGACCTTGAACTTCTTCCTGAGTGTCTGGATTTCATGGTCTCTAGTGATGCAGGTGTAATCATAGAAAGTACTTAACAGATTGAAGTTAAAAAAAACAACCAGCATCTGGCTAAAGGATTGAAAAGGTGAGCTCCAGGGAACTAAAAAGTACCAGGAGATTTTAGAAATATCCTGGAAAATATAATGTTATAGAAATTGTTATTGAACTCACCTAGGATGGATAATATGATCTTGAACAGTATATCAAAAACACTGAGAACCAAATGAATGGATAGACCACCAACTGTGTCCTAGAATGTCTGTTGAATGATACACATAAGGAGTAGATGCGAATAGCACTGCAAAGTCTATGAAAATGAGACTGTATAGAAAATACAACCCTCAGAAGTCTGGTCAGAACTTGCAGCCTGAAGCCAAATAAGTTGGTTGCCTGGTAAAATAAAAAAATGCCAACATTCGGTTGGGATTGGATTAAAATGGCAGAATAGAAGGACTGGAGCTCAACTTCTCTCTCAAAAAATAGCAAAACCACAACCAAATGCCGAGCAACCTTCAACCAAATGGAATGTAAACTTCCAAAAAAGATATTCTGCTCCAGAAGACCGACGGAGACCACATCAAGAGGTAGGAGGGGCAATTATATGATAGTAGCAACCCCATATCTCCTGGGTGGGAAGCCCCACAGACTGGAAAGTAACTGCATCACAGAGACTCAGCTACAGGACTGAGAGTTCTGAGCCCCACGTCAAATCCCCATGCCTGGGGATCTGGCACAGGGAGAAAGAGACCCCAGAGCATCTGGCATTGAAAGCCAGTGGGGCTTGTGTGCAGGAGGGACTGGGGGAAACAGAGACCCCATTCTTGAAAGGCACACATAGACTTTCACGTGCACAGGGTACCAGGGCAAAGCAGTCTCCATAGGAATGCAGGTGGAACCTGACTGCAATTCTTGGAGGATCTCCTGGGAAAACAGGGGTGACTGTGGCTTCTGGTTGGGGAAGGGCATCGGAGGTGAAGCTCTCAGGAACATTCATCAGCCTGCATTTCTCTGGAGGGGGCCATTTCTGGGAAAATCTGGTCCCTCCCATCTGCCCGGAGAAGCCCCAGGCCAAACATTAATCCTGGTGGGATCTCAACCCCACCCATCAGTAAACAGGCTGCCTAAAGACCCCTCAGGCACACAGCCAGCCTCTAAATCTCATCCAGAGACAAAGCCCCACCCATCAGAGGGAGAAGAATCAACCCCACCTACCACTGAGCAGGCATCACTCCATCCCATCAGGAAGCCTACAGCAAGCCACCTCCATACCAAATAAGCCACAGGGGAGGCAAACACCAAAACTAAGAGAGGCTACAACTCTATTGTTGGCAAAAAGGTCACCACACCAAAAACCTATAAAAATGAAAAATAGAAAACTCTAACTCAGATAAGGGAGAAAGAGAAAAGCCCAGAAAAACACCTCAGTGATGAGATTATCAGCCTCCCAGAAAGAGACTTTAGACTGTTGATGCTGAAGATGATGCAAGGCATTGGAAATAGACTGGAGGCAAAGATTGATAATTTACAGGAAACACTGAGCAGAGGAATACAAGCTGTAAAAATTAAACAAGAAGAGATGCAAAATACAGTAACTGAAATAAAAAAATTCATTAGAAGCAGCCAACAGTAGAATACAGGAGGCAGAAGAACAAATCAGTGAGGTGGAGAACAGATTAGTAGAAATCACTAACACAGAAGAGAAAAGAGATAAAAGATTAAAAGCAAGTGAAGAGAGTCTCAGAGAACTCTGGGATAATGTTAAATGCACCAACATCCGTATTATAGGGGTGCCAGAGGGAGAAGAGAGAGAGAAGGGGACAGAAAAAATATTTGAAGAGATAATAGCTAAAAACTTCCCTAATATGGGAAATGAACCACTCACTCAAATCCAGGAAGCGCAACGAGTACCATAAAAAATAAACCCAAGGAGGAACACCCCAAGACACATATTAATCAAAACAATATAAATTAAAGACAAAGAGAAAATTTTGAAAGCAGCTAGGGAAAAGAAACTAATGACATACAAGGGAACCCCAATAAGGTTATCAGCAGATTTTTCAGCTGAAACTCTGCAGGCCAGAAGGGAGTGGCATGATATACTAAATGTGATGAAAGGGAAAAACTTCCAAGATTACTTTATCCAGCAAGGTTCTCATTCAGATTTGAAGGAGAAATCAAAACCTTTACTGATAAGCAAAAGCTAAGAGATTTCTGCAACACTAAACCAGCTTTACAACAAATCCTAAAGGAACTTCTCTAGGCAGAAGAGAAAAGGCCACAACCAGAATCAAAAACACCACAAATGACAAGGCCCACCAATAAAGGCATACATACAGTAACATGGTAAATCATCCATGCAGAATTATGTTACCAAAATCAGAAATCATGAGAAAAGAGCACAAATGCAGGGCGCTGGGGAAGCACATGCAATTAAGAAACCAACAACTTAATACAATCTCATTTATATATAGAGTCCTATACCAAAACTTCAGGGTAACCGCAAACCAAAAATCTACAATTGATACACAAAGAAATAAGAAAAATCAACAAAATACATTAAAGATAGCCATCTTGTGAGAAGAGACAACAAGAGAATAAGGGAAGAAAAAAAGCAACAAAAACCCCAGTTAATACAGTGGCAATAAGAACATATGTATCAATAATTACCTTAAATGTTAATGGACTGAATGCCCCAACCAAAAGACATAGACTAGCTGAATGGATACAAAAACAAGACCCATATATATGCTGTATTCAAGAGACCCACTTTACTTCTAGAGACACATAGAAATTGAAAGTGAGAGGATGGAAGAATATATTCCATGCAAACGGGCATCAAAAGAAAGCCAGAGTAGTAATACTCATCTCAGAAAAAATAGACTTTAAAATGAAGAACATTTTAAGAGACATGAAGGACACTACATTATGATCAAGGGATCAATCCGAGAAGAAGATATAACAATTTTAAACATCTATGCACCCAACATAGGATCAACACAATATATAAGGCAACTGCTAACTACCTTAAAAGGAGAAATCAACAATAACACCATCATAGTGGGGGACTTTAACACCCCACTTACAGCAATGGACAGGTCATCCAGGCAGAAAATCAATAAGGAACACAGGCACTGAATGAAGCATTAGATCAGATGGACTTAATAAATATCTATAGGGCATACCATCCAAAAGCAAAAGAATACACATTCTTCTCAAGTGCGCATGGAACATTCTCTAAGATTGATCACATTCTGGGCTACAAATCAAGCCTCAGTAACTTTAAAAGTTAAGATCATATCAAGCGTCTTCTCTGACAATGCTATACAACTAGAAATCAACAACAAGAAAAAAATGGCCAGAAATACAAACACGTGGAGACTAAACAACAAACTACTAAATAACCACTGGATCACTGAGGAAATCAAAGAGGAAATTAAAAAATACCTAGAAGCAAATGACAACAAAGACATGACAGTCCAAAACCTCTGGGATGCAGCAAAAGCAGTTCTAAGAGGAATGTTTATACCAATACAAGCCTACCTCAGGAAACAAGAAAAAGCTCAAATAAACAACCTAACTTTACATCTAAAGCAGCTAGAGAGGGAAGAACTGACAAGACCTAAAGGTAGTTGAAGAAAGGAAATCATCAAGATCAGAGCAGAAATCAATGAAATAGAAATGAAGAAAACCATAGAAAAGATCAATGAAACTAAAAGCTGGTTCTTTGAAAAGATCAACAAAATTGATAAACCCTTAGCCAGACTTATCAAGAAAAAAAGAGAGAGGACACAAATCAATAAAATTAGAAATGAAAAAGGGAAGTAACAACAAACATCACAGAAATACAAAGGATCATAAGAGACTACCATTTGCAACTATATGGCAATAAAATGGAAAAACTAGAAGAAATGGACAAATTCTTAGAAAAGTACAATCTCCCAAGATTAAAACAAGATGAAATAGAAAATATGAATAGACCAATCACAAGTTCTGAAATTGAAACTGTGATTAAAAAACTTCCAACAAACAAAAGTCCAGGACCAGATGGCTTCACAGGTGAATTCTATCAAACATTTAGAGAAGAGCTAATGCCTATCCTTCTGAAACTCTTCCAAAAAATTGCAGAAGAGGGGACACTCCCAAACTCATTCTATGAAGCAACCATCACCCTGATACCAAAACCAAAGATATCACAAAAAGAAAGTTACAGGCCAGTCTCACTGATGAACATAGATGCATAAATTCTCAACAAAATACTAGCCAACCGAATCCAACAATATATTAAAAGGATTGTACACAATGATCAAGTGGGATTTATCCCAGGGATGCAAGGATTCTTCAGTTTCCACAAATCATTCACTTTGTGATAACTAACTGAAGAATAAAAACCGTATGATCCTCTCCATAGAAGCAGAAAAAGCCTTTGACAAAATCCAACACCCATTTATGATAAAAAACCCTCCAGAAAGTGGGCATGGGGGATCCTACCTCAACATAATCAAGGCCATCTATGACAAACCCAGAGCTAACATCATTCTCAATGGTGAAAAGCTGAAGGAATTCCCGCTGAGATCAGGAACAAGACAGGGATGTCCACCCTCGCCACTACCATTCAACATAGTTCTGGAAGTCCTAGCTACAGCAATCAGAGAAGAAAAAGAAATAAAAGGAATCCAAATTGGAAAGGAAAAGGTAAAACTATCACGTTTTGCAGATGACATGATACTATACCTAGAGAATCCTAAAGACTCTACCAGAAAACTGTTAGAGCTCATCAATGAATTTGGCAAATTTGCAGGATACAAAATTAATACACAGAAATCAACTGCATTTCTATATACTAACATTGAAAGATCAGAAAGAGAAATTAGGGAAGCAATTCCATTTACCATTGCATCAAAAAGAATCAAATACTTCGGAATAAACCTTCCTAAAGAGACAAAAGACCTGTACTCTGAAAATTATAAGACGCCGATGAAAGAATTCAAGGATGACATGAACAGGTGGAAAGATAAATCATGCTCTTGGATTGGAAGAGTCAATATTATCAAAATGACTATACTACCCAAGGCCATCTACACATTCAATGCAATCCCTACCAAATTACCAAGGACATTTTTCACAAAACCAGAACAAAATAGTTTCAAGTTTTTTTGGAAACACCAAAAACCCAGAATAGCCAAAGACAACCTGAAAACGAAAAATGGAGCTGCAGAAATCAGGCTCCCCGACTTCAGACTCTACTCTAAAGCTACAGTCATCAAAACCATATGGTACTGGCACAAAGACAGAAATATAGATCAGTGGAACAGGATACAAAGACCAGAATTAAATCCAAGCATCGAGAGTCAACTAATCTATGACAAAGGAGGCAAGAATATACATTGGACAAAAGACAGCCTCTTCAATAAGTGGTGCTGGGAAAACTGGTCAGCTACATGGAAAAAAAAAAACTAGAACACTTCCTAACACCATGCACAAAAATAAACTCTAAATGGATTAAAGATGTCGATATAAGTCCAGATACTATAAAACTCTTAGAGGAAAACATAGGCCAAACACTCTCTGACATAAATGATAGTAACCTCTTCTCAGATCCATGTGTCAGAGTAAGGACAATAAAAAGAGAAATAAACAAATGGGACTTCATTAAACTTCAAAGTTTCTGCACAGCAAAGGAAACTCTAAACAAAACAAAAAGACAACCCACAGAATGGGAGAAAATATTTCAAATGAATCGACTGACAAGGGATTAATCTCCAAAATTTACAAACACCTCCTACAGCTCAACACCGAAGAAACAAACAACCCCATCAAAACATGGGCAGAAGATCTAGGCAGACAGTTCTCCAAAGAAGACATGCAGATGGCAAATAAACACATGAAAACATGTTCAGCATCGCTTCTCATTAGAGAAATGTAAATCAAAACCACTATGAGGTACCACCTTATACCAGCCAGAATGGCCATATCAAAAAGTCTATAAACAATAAGTGCTGGAGAGGGTGTGGAGAAGAGGGATCCCTATTACACTGCTGGTGGGAATGCAAACTGGTGCAACCACTGTGGAAAACAGTATGGAGATTCCTCAGAAAACTCAAAATAGAATTACCATTTGATCCAGCAATCCAACTCCTGGGCATCTATCCAGAGGAAACCATGGCTCGAAAAGACACATGTACTCCAGTGTTTATTGCAGCACTCTATGCAATAGCCAGGTCATGGAAATAACCTAAATGCCCATCGACAGAGGAGTGGATAGGGAAGATATGGTACATACACACAATGGAATATTACTCAGCCATTAAAAGGAACGAATTACCAACATTTATAGCAACATGGATGGACCTAGAAATTATCACGCAAAGTGAACCAATCAATTAGATAGCAACACCCAATGCTACTGCTTACATGTGGAAACTAAAAAGACACCATGAACTTCTTTGCAGAACAAAGAATGACTCACAGACTTTGGAAAACCTTGCTTTTTCAAATAAGACACTCTAGGGGTGTAGGGGGATACACTGTGGGTTTTGGACACAAAATCTGTCAAATGACTTGTGATGATTTATGTACACCTATAACTGAAATAAAATCCATTAAGTTAAAAAAAATACATATATCTCAGTCATTAGGCATCTTATTTCTATCTGGAGGGATGTGGCATCCCCAAGCTAGAGCATTTAAAATTCCTCTATAAGGAGTTCTCATCGTTCCTCAGTGGTTAATGAATCTGACTAGCATCCATTGAGGATGCAGGTTTGATCCCTGGCCTTGCTCAGTGGGTTAAAGATCTGGCATTGTCGTGAGCTGTGGTGTAGGTTGCAATGTGGCTTGGATCCTGCACTGCTGTGGCTGTGGCCGGCAGCTACATCTCTGATTCAACCCCTAGCCTGGGAACGTCCATATGCCACAGGTGCATTCCTAAAAAGCAAAAAAACAAAAACAACAATAAAAACTCACCTATAAAATTTTAAAATTAATAAAATATATGTTATGGTTATGTAAGGTATGCAAGACATGCCAGCATTGGTGTTGCCACAAACACTATCTCAGCTTTCCTATCTGATACTCTGCATATAAATTCCATGAGAGCAGAGACTCTATCCCAAGAAGACTGTTTATTCAACAAATTACTAAACAGTTTGCTGCATAACCCATACACTGTCAGGCTATACATTTACTTTATTCCTTGGGATAGAAGGGACTTGTCTGGTGTTAAAGAATTAAGAATAGCTCTAGCAATATCTGCTCCCTCTAATTCCTTCATAGGGTTATCTCTCAGCTGAATGCAGTTAAAGCCACATTCATATGTGAAAAAATGGACTTGGCCTCAGGGCCAAAAATAACTAATGCTTGAGACTTTGCTCATAGCATTATGAATGGCACAGATATGATGGTAGATGTTGTAATGGTGGTTAGATTATTATGTACCTCCAACACCTGGTTCACAACTGAAAGTTAGCCATGGAAAGATTTGGTAAGTAGAGGTGCTAGCTGGGAAGGAAAGGTACATGTCCTTCCTGGTTTTCATTTCTCCTGCTATGCTTCTGTTATGCCCTCTGAGAGGGGTAACCACTGTATCGAAATTCATTGCCAATAGGAATCGGGCCGTCTTTTTTATTTATAGGTTAAGTTCGTTCTCTTGAGGACATTTCAGAGAAAGACTGACACTGATATCCTTATGATAAATTAATTTAAATTACTAATTTGACACGAGCTAAATTTAGGCTATGGTCAGTCATGGGACATAAATGGTCTCTACACCTCTTTACTTTGAGAATTACATTTGTTGCCACATAGAAAGAATAAAACTTGTTTCATTTAGTGATCCCATAAATGGAATATCATACAATCAAATATGCACTTGCTCCCACAGTCATTATCCAGAATGTTCCAGATGAGGATTTTTTGCGTGCTCATTCAAATTTCAAGTATTAAGACCCAGGTTGCTTCTTTTTCCTCTAAAAATAAAATTATAGACTTTTTAAAGCAACTGAAGTGAATGTCAAAATATATTTTCCTAAAAGTAGTAACATGCCAAATGTGTATTTTTTGATCAAATATATTTAAAGCCCTGATATCTAATATCATATTTCTGTCAGCTTTTATTTTTGACTTCCTTTCTTACCATATCTTTCTCTCTTTTTTTAAGTAGGTTTCTTGGCTTCTCTAAGGAGCTCCTTGCTTTCATGCTGCTGGATACCTCCAGACCAGGTAAAAAGAACACAATGAACTAATTTTAATTTTTGTAGTAGAAACTCAGTGGCTTTGTTAGTTAAAATAAATGCATGGATTTTTTTCTAGACTCTTTAACATACATTCGTTATTATTCATCAATGTTGTTTCTTTCTTAAGCTAATCATTGATAAATGGCTGCTCACTACTGCTGTTCTTTTAACCTTTGTGGTTTTGCTTTGAATGTATGTCATGCTATATTTCTTTCCTTTCTTTCTTATTGTTTTTATTGTTGTTTTGATATTTTTCTTGCTTTATCCATTCAGATTGTCCTTGAATTAGATCAGGAGAACAGCCTTTTAGTAGTCAAGGTCAATAAGGAATCTCTAGTTCTAATAAGTCATATAAAGCCTTTACTGTGTGTAGTTCTATGGGGCAGAGTAGAAGCTGTTTTATTGACCAGTCTTTCCTAAGGGGGCCTTGTAGCATTTGCGATTTTTGCCCTAGGGGGCCAGTAGAGGAGACCTCTGCTGCTCTTTTAATCAGTAACAGAATCAGCAATTAACCTATAACTGTAGCTGGTGTCCTAGAAATGAGGCAATGTAATCTTTTCTCATTATTTCTTATGGGAAAATTGCTTTTGACATATGTGCTTTAAGGTTGCTCACACTTTTCAAGAATATCCCTTTAGCCTACATCAATCAGTACACATATTACATCTTACATAAATGGTCACATTTTGTCCTACCTGACCTAAACTGCTCTGCATTACATCTCTTCTGTATGCTTTCAAGGATGCCCTGTGCGTATTTCCATCATAATACTTATCACAATGTGTTATAATTGTCATTTTACTCCCTTGATGTAAGTGTTTTGAGATAAGAGTTTATCTTGATAAACTCAGTTCCTAGTAGAGTGACTGGCTTGCCATTAATAACGGCATCTCAGATCAAACTTAGGAACTCAAGACAGTCTCTCTGCACAATGAGGAGTACCTAGAACATAGCAACCTCTCAATAAATATCCCTTGAATAAGTTTCTGAATAGTAACACCTAACATAGTACTTCTTATGTGATTAGCATAGTTCTGACTTTACATATATTAATTCCTGTAGTCCTCAAGATCACTCAGTAGGTAGGGCCGGTAGTTTTCCCATTTTATAGATGAACAATAGATGCAGGAGAGAATGTGTAAATTTCATGGGCACACAGCCAGGAAGTGGCATTGCCATGAGTCAAGTCTAGTCAATCTGACTTCCAAGTCCATTCATCTAACATTAGTGCAGGAAAAAGTCAACTCAGCAGAAACAAATGACTTGCTAATGAAGTAGTTTCTTAGGAGTTCCCGTTATGGCTCATTGGGTTAAGAATTCCACTTGTATCCATGAGGATGTGAGTTCCATCCCTAGCCTTGCTCAGTGGGTTAAGGATCCAGTGTTGCCATGGACTGTGGTGTAGGTCACAGACGCGGCTGGAATCCCGTGTTGCTGTGACTGTGGCATAGGCCCCTAGCCCAGGAACTTCCATATGCCATGGATCTGCCCAAAAAAAGGGAAAAAAAAGGAAATAGTTCTTATGTAAGAGGAAGAAACAGTTTTACTTATACAAAGACTGATGCTACATATAAATATATGTTTTTATGGGTTATACGAGCAGTAAAGGTAAAATGTATTATTTGTATCAGTGCAATTTTTTCATGTAACAAAACTATCATTTTTCTAGAGTTTATGAATAAAATGTAGTCTCTGTGTTTTATGTCTGTAATTAAAAGGCCCAGTGTATAACTAGAAGTGATAAAAAGACTTTCAATTCTTAATGTTGGGTCATTATAAGTTTTCAGTTGTGTCCAAATTAATATTACCATGATAATAAAATACTATAAGGGAATAAAGATATGCATCATCATATTTTTCTCATTAATGAATAGTTTTAAGCTCTCACACGAATGAAATGGGACCTAGGATAAAAACATATCAGAATATATTCTGTCAGTTTACTCTTGATAATAAAATTAAAGACCTATGTAGTAGCAGGCTGTGGTACATTTTATTATCGTATGGCTTGAAAATACTTGATTCAATTGCATTAGGAAATATTTACAAAATTTAAACACATAATACTTTAAAATTTATAAAATAAAATTTATAATGAACCCTCAAAACATTCTAATAGCAAAAGGAACAACGCTTATAGACATAACAAAAAATTGAGCTTGAGATATAGCAGGGTAATCTGACATGAGCATGACCTGTTAGGTATTCTGGTTAAAAACTGCTGACTGAATGAACACATTCTCTGCATAGTATTATAAGGAAAAAAAAATCATTAAATTTTGTTTTTAGGTATTATCACAAGAGAATTCATTTTGAAGTTAAAGTACTTTGTTCTCTTGCTGAAATTTGAAATTTTGTGTACAATAACCTGAGTTTCCTAAATTTAAAGATAAAACTAAGTCTTGACTTTGCAAATGGTGCTTGGTTTGTTTTAAATTGGCTGCTCATATTGTATAACCTTATTTTACTTATTATAGATAAAATACACACAGAAAATTGAGATGATCAATCCATTGATAAGTGAGGCTTTTTCCTTCAGTCTTTCTCCTACACTGGCTTGCTTCCAATGATTCCCTCTCTCTCTCTCTCTCTCTCTCATTTTGAGCTAATATTTTAAATAGATGGGATTTGGTATTACATTGCTTTCCATTTAATATTTTTAATTTCAGGTTTTTTGTGTGCATGCATTGAATGTCAAGATAATACAAGCGCTGAGTCCTGAGGTACCACTAACACCATAATTTTTAGATTTGATTTTGAATCACATATCCAGAGACTTTCAACTGGGAAGCAAACTATATCTCCTTTCCTAAAAAAGTATAAACTCTAGGCTTTTCCAGAGAGAATTATTTTAGCACCTCGAAATACCATAAATGCTTAAATTCCTAATATTTTCAATAAGCACTGAAGGACATGCTTTTATGGGTTATTGTATATTTTCCAAATGTTGTTCAGGCTCCTCACAGACTAGTCAGTGAACTAAATCAGATTCTTTGATAGTTTTGTGGTAACAGTGGTACTATTTGGTAATGTAAGGATAAATTACAATCTCCTTTACACTATGTTCTTTTTCTCATAACTCAAATGTTCTTATTTCCTTTAAACAAGGTATACTTATCTTTGTCACTTCCTGAAAACTCAATTTCTCCAGTGGGGTAACATTCTTGAAACTTGTAGATTCTCTCATGGTCTTAAAACATACATTATTAATGGACCACCATAATTATCTTTGTGGAAATTGTGTGGCTTAAGCTTAAGTACCAAAAGTTCACTAACTTCAGTTTGGTAGACTTTCTCTTCAAAAACTACTAAGAAAATCATTATGGCATGGCTTGTGGACATATGATAATGCTCCACAGATAAGACAATGAGTAATTCAGAAATTCATATATCTAAATACTAGTAGCTGGTTGGGATTCCTTAGAAACAAAATAGAGATGGTCTCTCAGTGGTAGTAAATGTGATGCCTTTCCAAGTAACATGAATGTGTTATTAATTTCAACTAATTCAATGTGTACTAACTTCTGGGCTAATCTACTTAAAACTGCAGAGGGTAAACAGACACAGTGAAAGGTATGTGTGCCTTCCCTGAATTCTTCTGTAGCTTTGAGACTATCAAATCAAAATTTAAACAGTGCCATACCTATGATAGACTAATATAAGCAGCATAGTAATAATGAGCAAAATTTATACAGCTTAGAATTTAAGGATATGCAGTTAAGCACCCAATATCTACCTAGTAACTGACTTTTAGCCAAATACAGAGATTTCTAAGCCTTGTTTTGCCTGTTAAATAAAAATAATAGTAGTATGTACTTCATAGGATTTTTCTAAAATTCTAATAGGACAATTGTGAATACTAAATAAAATAATGCATGTAAATCACCAGCAGAGTATCTCATATTTGGTAAAAGTTCAGTAATTACTTGTGGTTATTATGATGTTCTAGAAATTGTGAACATGATGCCTAGCAAAATTAGACATAGTTCATATCTTCATATATTCCATTTTAATCTACATTTCACAGAAAAAAATAACTGAATTAAACAGAAGTATTTCCTTCTAGATCAGGTTTTCATTTCTGATAAGCTGGAAAATCTAGTGAACTTTGTTTTACTGTAATAAGTATATCCATGTGGGCCTTTTTGTGTCTGTTCGGTCAGTGAATTCAGTCTCCGATATCTTTCCATTTCTAGATGTTGCCAAACACTGTCATAGAGGCATGTGTGGGCTTTGCGGAAAAACAGTTCCTCTCCGACAGCTGAACATCTACAACTTCATATTTCACAAATGCAAAGATGGCTTTTTATGTTTTAATGATCTTTCTTTGTCATCCTTTGTTATACACATCAGTTAGCACTGCTGATGATGTGCCTTCAGATTGTCTGATCCAGTTTTCATAAATTTCCTATTCAAATGATTCTTTGGAAGCCACAGAAATGTGTACCACATTCTCCAGCCCCTCTTCTATCCTAATGGAGCAACATCACTTTTTGTCTTGCAAGCTGTGAGGCAGCTCAAAGCTACGTTTCACTTTGCCTTCAATCAAGTAAATAATTTCACTCAACTTTTAGTTAAAATTAGTGCTCTGGTTTGGAGTCAGAGAGAATCTGGATTCCTACTTACTTTGAACTTGTGGTTCATGTGTAGACAAGATGGAGTATTTAGAGTTCGGCCCACTTTGAGATATTTCAGATCTTAAAAGTTACATCAGAATTTATAGCCTGGCTTCAATATGAAAACATTTTGATTTTTATTTAGTCTTATGTGGAAGTGTGCTTTAAGACTTAAAAAAAATCCTAAAAGTGAGCAATTTTAGATGTGACTAATTTTTAAATTGTATATTGCATGTTTGCTGAAAATAATAATTCTCTGAGTTTTACAGAGTTAAGTGGTGAGACTATTTATATAGTCTATGGTCCCAAGTAAAACTATTTTAAAGTATGCTAGCACTGAGATAAATGGGGACAGAACTATGACACAGATATAATCCATGGAGAAACTATACTGAGACATTGAATAGAAAGCAATAGGAACCAAGGATTTGATTACTTTCTTATACTTACTTAGTTCGAGATTACTGAATCTGGTATATTTAGTCTTGCTTCAGAAGCTTTTTTGTTTTGTTTCAAATCTACCATCTGAATAGTTTAATTTCCCCCTCACCTTCTCCTCAGGAATCATTTCTGTACTTTTCCTACTTATGCTGAGCCCAAGATTTGTGTATAAACCTGACTGCATAGGGAGCTGAATATCAGTATTTGAGGGTAGAATTGGGCCCATAATGGATACTGAAATCAAAAGAATAATGAATTGAAAATCTGTATACTTAAATGTGTGTTTCCCATTTCTGACTGAAAATGTTGCTCTAATGAAAGCCAATTTTCTTTTTATGAACTGAACTCATAATTAGGAACTTGAATTATAATAGTCATAGAAATGGTAGTTATAATGTAGACATATTACATTTGATTAGATTTTGCACGAGGGAAATTTTCCTTTGTATTAACTGGGCATTTAATTCCAGCTCCACAGAAGGTAACTTTGAAATTGCAGGCTGTGGACTGTGCCCTGCTCAGCACTCTGGCTCAGTTTCGGCAGCCCATGGCGCATCAGCGCCAGCCGCTAAAGACTGTTTGACTCAGAAAAGTGTCATTTCAATTTTTCTGGGTTTCATTTTAAATTATTTTTTAATAGTGCGGTTGCATTGTCCATGGCGTAAATCTGGGAGCAGGATTTGCATTTAGAATGCTGTAAAATACACTGCTCCTTTGGGTATACTACAGAGGGTACCCTATACCAATTCACATAAATCAAGATAAGAATACTAAAAGCAAAGCAATTTGATTAGGTACTAAATTCAAAACAGTACAAGATTGTGGTCTAACAGCCACCAGGATCTTAAGTCATCTTGCATCTACAGCATTGTCTAGTGTGGAAAATTAAAATGACAGTTTTAAGAGATAAAGGCAATCTTGTTCCTATTGAGCTTTAGGGTTCTTGCAAGTTTATCTTGGTTATGAGGTGTAATGCAATATTATATACACATCCACTAGAAACATTCAGACTTTTATAGACATGTCAAAAGGGTACCACTTGATGTAAAATAAAATGAATTACAACCTTGTAAAAAGTACCATGATTTACTCTAACATGGGTACACTCTTTCTCCACCCTTTCTACCATCTTAAATCCCCAAGAAATTGAGAGAAACAGCTGTAAATTTTACTTTAAGAGTTATCAGAGCAATAATGTATAGTTTTCCAATGTCGGGGATTAAAATCCACCTTTGCTTTTATTATAAAAATATCATCAAAGTTTACACATTACAAATGAATAAATTCTTTGAAGATTTTCAAGCTTATATTTAGGTAATGCATCTATGTAATTTTATTTTCAGAAGTCTTACAAAAATATTACATATACTGAACTTGCCACAAATATATATTTTTTTACTTCAAGTGGTATCATAGGATCATAATTTCTTTGCATTTCTAAAATAGATCTAAAAAACATACATCTAGAATTTAGATTAGGAGCCTTCCCTTTTTCAATGTGTCCTCTAAATCTAACAGCATAATTTTTTTCTCATCTTCTGTCAATGACAGTGCTGTGGGCCTGATTTTTTTTTTTTTTAATATGTAGGAAATGTTTGGCAAGTAATAGCATTCCTTCTCTATCAAGTTTTACAGCTTTTATATAGCCAGCACAATCCATTTAAACTCATATTCATTCTATACGTACTCGCTTCTAGTGATATTTCTTCTTTGTATGCCCTGTTGTAATTAGGAAGAAGGCCCCGAAGGGCCCAATTAGCCAACATGTGAATGTAATTATAACTCCTGACTTTTTTTTTTCCTCTTTTCTCCTTGTATGTATGTTTGTGCAGTATATAGCATAAACTACTTGGGAGAAAATTCCAACCTAGAATAAATTACACATTGAGCTTTTAGCTAATTTATGGCAAACATTCATCATGGTTGCCTAAGAGACACTGCTTCGCTTTACCTATATTAAGGACAGTAGAAAGAGTAAAACTGCCTTATGTAGCAAGCTGCTTCTTGCATTTGCAAGTTGAATTAAACAACCAAACTTCTAGTCAATTCTGTGTCAAACGTTTTAAGTCCAAGCTTGCCACCAAAATATTCTTAAGAGGGCTGAATTTCAAGTGGTGAATTAGTGAAAGACATAGCAGAGGCATTATTTTAAAGATAATTTATAGTTAGAGGTGGTTAAGGCCTGAGTGCAAGAATCAAGACCTTATTCTTTGAGTAGTATTAATTCTAAGGGCAAAGTTTCCCACTGGTGCTCATCCTATTCTGAAATCTACAAGTGCTGTACCAGATACTAAGGGACAGCACTCTGAGAAGATATTCTTTCTCATACTTAAGGGCTTCTTTCTTCTCTTGGGGCATTTACAGTTGTTCTCAATGCATGATAAATTTCCAGAGACTGCATTTCTTATATGAAATAATGCATTTTCAACATATTTTGGATCAGAAGATATTTTTAGTCTCAGTTCATACTGAACATACAAATGGATGACCAAATATTTTGTGTAAATGCCTTTGTTTTTAATTACCTAGATGTATAATTTATGTTAATATTTGCATTTTGTTCTAGGGACATTAGGTATAACTATGCAAAATGTTCACCATTCTAATCCATTAGATGCCTTTCAAATTAGCTCTGATATGAATGATTTTCTCTAGAAGTCTGAAATACAGTAGTTTGAGCTTCTCTGTGAACTTGCCTACTAATTCTCTTGTTTTTATTCCCAGTTAGTATCAGCTATCCTAATCTGCCACTGTCCAAGCCTACCTGTTAACATTTGATACTTATCTTTTCAGGCTTAGATGGGTTATAATGATAACAGCTAATAAGTAACATTATTTAACTGCATTATCACATTTAATCCTCATAATGACTCTCTAAACCATATTTTATCACTACCCTCATTTTAGATGAGAAAACAAAAGCTTTCAAAAATACAACTCTTAAATTGTGGCGTGGGGATTTTTAACTCAGGTCTAGAGACCTCAGAGGTAGAAACTTCATCATCATAGGCAAACTAATATTAAATTCTAAACAACTGTTATGCATAAAATAGGGTCTTTCCTTTGCCATATTGTCTCCCTGGACCTTGGACATCCCCTTAGCTCCTTTGTTGTTTCCTTTGAACTCCTTCCTACTATCTGCTGCTACTCAAATTTCTCTTCCATATGTCTTACTTTACCAACCCTTAGTTGGGTACATTTGAGGAAGTGTGGATCGGTATTAATGAATTAGGAGTTCCTATCTTGGCTCAGTGGTTAATAAATCTGACTAGGATCCATGAGGATGCAAGTTCGATCCCTGGCCTCACTCAGTGGGTTAAAGATCCAGCGTTGCCATGAGCTGTGGTGTAGGCTGCAGACTTGCCTCAGATCTGGTGTTGCTGTGGCTGTGGCGTAGGCTGGCAGCTATAGCTCCGATTTGACTCCTAGCCTGGGAACCTCCATATGCTGTGGGTGTGGCCCTAAAAAAGATTTAATTTCTTTCTTTTTTAATTTATTTCATTTTAGCCTAAGAGTATTTGTCTCCATTATCCTTCATCTCTTTACCACTCAGTCTGGGTAATGCAGCTCCTAGACATCTGCAGATTCAACATGAAGCTTTCACAAATATTGAAGGATGTTGACTTATGGATGGAGGTTTATCTTGAGCACTACAGCTGAATATCTTTCAGAAGTGGTATGTCAAGTGAAAGGGTGTGGGAAAATCACAAAGGATTCAAAGAGAGTTAAAAAATACAATATTTGGAATAAACAGAAAACAGAGTAGTGAGAAGAAAAAAATAGTTATGTTTTGTGGCTGGCAGCTAAAAATAGTTTTTAAGAAACCAATCATACTGCTCAACCTGAAAAAGAAAAAAAATGATCTGTTTGTGTGAAAATATCTCTAGGTATAACTTCATTATTATTTTTTTTTAGGGCCACACCTGTAGCATATGGAGGTTCCAGGCTCGGGGTCGAATCGGAGCTGTAGCCACTGGCCTACACCACAGCCACAGCAAAGACAGATCCGAGCCACGTCTGCAACCTACACCACAGCTTACAGCAATATCAGATCCTTAACCCACTGAGCAAGGCCAGGGATTGAACCTCCATCCTCATGGATCCTACCCAGTCAAATTCATTTCCACTGTGCCACGATGGAAACTCCTTTAAGCATAACTTTATATACCTGATATTAAATTCATTTAAAGCATTATTTGCCAGGCAATAGAGGAATAACAAAATTATGACAAACTATTTCAAATTTTCAAAGGGTAAAAAGATAAATGTGCAAGAGATATCTATAAATTTAACTTCCTAATGGACAGTAAGTAGAAAGATCATAGAAGAGAAAAATTAATATGGCCCAAAATAAGGCCCACAGCATTGTTTTATTTACTCTGTAGTTGTGTTTTCTGCCAGTGGAAAACTGTCAATGTGATTTTCTGGCCTGCTAAATACTATTTTTTATGACATATCCTACAATAGCAATATTGTTTCAATATTAACTTGATTTTCTCTTTTATGCTTTGGGAATATCTACAGATTATCTCAATTCTAGAGGAAGATAAATTGCTAAGTATCATCACATATCTTGAATTCTGGCCCAGGTCTGAAAATAAAATAGAAGCAGAGCTAGCATCACAGACACATCAAATAGGTTTTCCTACACAGAAAGCATACAGTCCTAAACTACAAAGAGAAATATTGAAGATTATAACCCAAGAAAATGAAAAATGAATCTGAAATAACACAGACAGATATTAGTGCACGGAGGACCATGGTAAACTTATAATTAAATCCAACACTTTTGCCACATAATATTAAATTACTGAAACAACGTGAAACTGAAATACCAGATAATACCAACACGGAGGTACTGGAAGAAGAAAAAGATAAGTAAACTGGAAGCTGTTTTCAAGATGATATGTGTAGTTATTAAAAACTACACAAAAGAGTGGCAAAAATATTTTTAAATCAGTGTTTTAAATATTAAAGGATAATCATTAGAGGAAGAAACTATATGCATAGCATACATATACACTATACACACACACATTTCAAATCACTGAAATAAAGTATAAATGAGTAAATACTAAGAAAAATAGAAAGGATACATTCTAATTATATTGTCAATGCCCAAAAATGTGAGGAAGAAAATACTACTTAAAATGACGGAGACTCTTGAATTGTATATGGTGGGTAAGGGGGATAATCAATTGCAAACACAATCAAAGATCAAATCCAGTTACATGCTACCTATGAGACACTACATATAAGATACACAGTTATTACACTTAAAGAGATAGAAAAAATATTTGGTAGACAAATAATAAAAAAACAAGCAAAGAATTACTGCTATCAGGCAAAGAGAAATTACACTGAAATTCTGAATATATCTTGAATTCTACATACATTATTGTTTTCCTTCTGGCTGAAGAAATACTATTATTATTATTATTATTATTATTATTATTACTGAAGGTGAATTAGTGGCACATTTCCTCTCTTTTCGTAGATCTAAATTTTTTTTATTTTGCTTTTATCTTAAAGAGTGGTTTTGTTGGGTACATTAGTCTCAACTGGCAATTATTTTCTTTAAACATTCATAGAAGCCATTCCATTACTTTCAGACTTTATTTTTGTTGAAAGTCTGCTAATCATGTTGTTGCTCCTTTCAAGGTAATGTACAATATATTCCTCCTTTGTCTGCTTTTAATGTTCTTGTTCTTCTTATCCTTCTTCGTGTCCTCCTTCTTTTCCTTTAAACAGTTTTGTAATTATTTCTAGATCTTATTTTATTCTGTCTTTATACTTATCCATGTTTATAGAGCTTCTACAGACTAAATTTCTGTCTTTCATTGGTTTTTGAACTTACAGGCATTATTCAAATATTGTTCCAGTCTGATTAATTGTTCATTGGTTAGACTTTTGGTAACTGTCCCACTTGTCACTTATGCTCTATTTCAAAGTTCTTCTCTTTTAAAATTTATTTTTATTCTCTTTGCTTCAGTTTTTCTATTCCTTTTTGATATATCTTCCAGTATACCGACCTTATATTCCGCTATGACCCATATGCTGTTAAATCCTTTCCTTTTTGAGTTATTAAATTATTACCCTTAGGCCTAGAATTCTCACTTTTTTTCCAGATATTATTTTCTTACTAATTTTTTATATTTTTTCCTATTTTCATACACATACATCATACTTCTATGGTTCTGTCTCCTGGCTTTTGTAGTAATCCCCCCCCCCAGGGATGCACCCACAGCATATGCAAGTTCCTAGGCTAGGGGTCAAATTGGAGCTGCAGCTGCTGACCTACACCACAGACACAGCAATGTGGGATATGAGCCACATCTGCAACCTATACCACAGCTCATGACAATGCTGGATCCTTAATCCATTGAGCGAGACCAGGGATCAAACCCACATCCTCATGGATACTAGTTGGGTTTGTTACCACTGAGCCATGACAGGAAATTCTGTAGTAATTTTTTAATTTAAACATTGGATATTATATATAAAAACTACGGAGGATCTGGAGATATCATTGTCCTCCAGGGAGTTTCTACCCTTTCTACAGCTAGGCAGATTTTTTTTTTTATTCAGTTTCTAACAGCTTTATTTTTGACATACATGACTTCAGACACAAGCAGGGCATGCAGCACTAGGTATGGCTCCACCCAACCCGAGCACACCCTCTCCAGCACACAAGGTCTCTAGAAAATTCAACCATGCCCAGATGCCACAGGGGCCAGCCAAGTGTTCTATCCAGGTGCATGGCTCAGGCAGCATGGACAGACTTAGACCACTTCCAGGGAGTGGAGCAAAGAGAGGTCCACAAGGGGAGGCCTTATGGTTTCCAAAGAAGGAAAGGAACCAGGCCCTTCCCAGGTTTTCTCAAATTTTTCCCCAATAAAACTTTTTCTAAGTCAGCTCTGAATCCAGAGACTAAGATGAGGTAAGGCTGGGTTAATGGTTTTGGTTTCATCGAGGCTCCTTCCAGCTCTGGTTAACATACAGTTCCAGATCCTAGCCATTCAAAGCATTCAAATGAGAATATCTTGTGTCCACTGGAGCTCCTCACTTGGAGATGCTAATCTGAATCTCTTCAGAAAGGAAAGAGATTTTTCAGATTAGCTTCTTGGCCTGTTGTAGCTCAAGTTTTGGAAGTTCTCTGTAGATGTCCTGGGAGAAAGTTGCCTGTGTGTCAAGTTATTTTCTGCACAATCATCCTCTCTGGCATCTTGGCCAATTTTGTATTTTCAGTCCCCAAAGATCACCATAAACTGCTGTTTCTTCTGTCTCTCAGGCAAAATTTGTTTTCTCAGTTTTATTCTCTACCCTCAGATTTGGCCATTTCCCAGATGAAAATGCAGCTACAGAAACTTAATTCAGTTCCTTCGATTCTACTCTCCTAGGGATCGTGGCCCTATAATCCTTATCCTTTTCAGCAACAATGCTTTCTGCATTCTACCTGGCTTGTATTATATATAACATGTATTGAGGATTATTTATGTCGCAAGCTTTCTACATGTTAATGTATTAACATGTTTGAAGTTCCCAGCAAATCTCTGGCCTAGATCTCTTTCCTATTCCTATTTTTCGGAGGTTGAAACTAAGCCTCAGAGAAGGCCGTAACTTAACCAAGCCTCATAAGATAGCAGGGTGACTGGTTTACTCAAAGCTCAAACGTTTCCATTAACTCACTGCCTCAAAAGTGAGAAGATTTTTCTTGTTTGGGAAACTAGATCAGCCCACTTTAGAGATGAGAACCAAGGAGAACAATTTTTGTTGGAAACCTGCAGTGATGAAAACTAAAATTTTTATCTTCATATCTAGAAATTTATATTGGGAAATGATTCACAAACGTTTTATTATTTTTTATGTTTTATGTCATTAATTGTCTCTTTCAATAATATACAGCTTAATACATTTGTGTGTGAAAATACAGTTGGACACTGTATTTAAAGACAGCCATAGCAATTTGTGAATGAACAACAAACTAAACATATTCTATATCATAGAATACAACTCTAAAGTGATGGAAGGGGGACTATTTATGGGATATCAAAGTTCCATTTACTATGATTTTTAGTATTACTAGCTGGTTACAATGGATTCATTGTCTTATGAATGAAAGTAATTCTGATCCAAAATTCTCCTCTGAGGTACAACAAATTAGAATTATAGAAAGAGACTTATTACACCAGAGACAGTTACGACTGCCCCTTTCCATTTTTATTAAAAATAAAGCTCTGCAGCAGATGGGCTTCAAAGATATTTTAAAGTTTTAAGTGCTAATGCATGGGAGAATTCCAATGCAAACAGTTCCTTTAAAGTACTTCAGTGCATGCTGGGCTGTGGGAGGGACCTGGAGAGGCCTCTTAATTTTGCTTAGATCTTTCCATTAATGGAGTGCTATAAAATTACCTTCAACATGCAGAAGAAAAGTGGTTTTATTGGGAGAAGTTTGGCTTCTTCCTGAATTATCTCCCCTCAACTAAAATTTAATTAGCCATTCTAAATAGAGAAACAACTCCATCTGCAATGGATGGGTTTTGGTTTGGAATTATTTTATTAAATAATAAATATTTTACTCTTTGAAAGCATATGGTATACAAATGAGAATTCTCAAAGAAGCCAACTTCTCACTGGTTGCATTCCAGTCTTTTTAGTGCATAAACAATTGGTTAAGTATTTAAAATGGAAATATGTTGTTTGAATTTCAGAGTGTAGTTGTATCACCACAAAGTTTGAGTCTATATAAATGTCTAACAAAGTTAATGCAGGCTCACCATAGTCATATTAAGAATCTTGGTAGTTCCAACTGTGAAGTCATTAAAGTTGATAATCTGTATCACATATCATATATGCTTATGAGCAGTCTGCATGCCACACAAAAACATAAAGAGAAGTTATCTAATAGTTAACTAATTCAGCATAACCAAAGAGTTTGCTAACGAAAAAAGGAAAAATTCTATCATCTCTAGAAATCTATATTCGTTCTATGATCAAATTACACTTCATTTTTACATTTTTAGTTATGTAAAATATTAAAAAGTGACTTTATATGTTAATTTGCTCTGAGAGAAAATTTTATATGTAAAAAATAGATTTTTATATGGTATTGGCTTCAATTTTTCTTCATATTTTCACTCTAACAATTACGTAGTTTAAGGACAGAAAAAATAAATTTTATGGTAAGAAATGGAACTAAAAAATGAAGCTTTCTGCTTACAAGGGAACACCATTCTTCTGGATTTTCACTCCTTTCCATTTCATCCAACTTTGTAATGGAGATGGGTGTCCTCTTGGTTGTTGTCCAGGTATCAGCAGCCAATGTGGCAGCCAGAAAAAATTTGGTTAACATATTGCTAACAGACCCTCATCCTGTCCATGCTTATGGGTATGACCAGTCCTGTGAAGTAAACTCCATCCTAGAGTCTTCCACTTACCAGGTAGCTTTTCCTAAGTAACATATTTTAGATAAATCACATCTTTGTATCTGCACCATGCAAATAAAAATATGTATATTACAATGTATTTGTGAAGTGAAATTAGTAATATTTTGAAGTAATTTTTTTAAATGATAAAATCCTACACAACTGTTAGTAACTATTTCTGCTTAGTAGAAACATTCTACTTAGTAATGTTGCTTCTATAAATGCTCTGCTCACATTGGGTCATGGGAAACTATTCTCCCTCCCTCTCTAGTTTATAGCTAAGAGACTTTACTCCTCTTCACTTTATTTTATAGGGTGGGGAGTCCAGCTGTGAAAGCCTGCACTAAATTAGATGAGTACAAAAACAAAGATCAGGAATGACGTTCTCATTCCATCATTGCCACCCACCCAAGTTATCCCCACGATTGCCCCATATTTATAATAGGAGTTTTACTTGATGAAGTGTCCCATAAATCAAATTGAGAATTTACAAGAAGCCCTTTTATTTCTTAGATTTAAACATAGATTGGATGCTTGGATAAATATTGTACTATTTTTATAAAATACTACTTAACTGAAATACCATTAAACAGAACAGAACCAATAAATAAACCAACATTCCAATTCAGGCATATTATTAACGGAGGAAGCAATCAGCTCTATAAAGCAGTTCTAAATTTTAGGAGGGTAAACTCTTACAATCCAGATGCTTTAATTTTTGTTTGGCTTTTGTTTAATACAATATGTTCTTAGGTACTCTGTAGTCACTGTCAGAAAAACCTCAGTTAACCCAAATACTTTGGTTTCTCCCAATTGTGAATGATTTGTTCAATCTGAAATGCTCTAGAATTGGCCTTTAATAGCCGCAAAGGAATAATGCCAATCTGGGATAAACAATTTTTTTTTAAGGGCCACATGTGCAGCATATACAAGTTCCCAGGCTAGGGGTCAAATTGGATCTACAGCTGTCAGCCTACACCACAGCCACAGCAAAGTCAGATCTGAGCTGTATCTGCAACCTACATCACAGCTCATGACAGCATGGGATCCTTTAACCCACTGAAAGAGGCCAGGGATTGAAACTGAGTCCTCTTGGATACTACTTGGATTCTTTACCACTGAGCCACAAGGGGAATTCCCAGATGATTTCTTTCGGTATCAGCAGTGCCCCTAACATTTAAAATGCAACACATTTTGCTATTAACATGTGACAATTTCTTATTTGTTATAAATTGGGATCTCAGAATTCTTTCAACATTTTTCTTCTTTTAGATATCTTGCTATCCATAATCCTTTATGAAAAAATTTGATATGGACTGCTTTGAGACATTTGTTTTAATATAGTTTTAACTTGTGTTGATATATCTGTAAGATGTTTAGAGCTGAGAAATAAATAGAACAGCATACAGAGTTCCCAAAGCATCAACAAATATTCAATGAGGATTTCTCCTGAAGACTTATAAAGCATAAATTATACTGGCTTCTGCTGTGGAGGTAGTGATGACCTGAAAATACACATGGCCATGTCTGAGCATTAGTCAGTGTGAATTAGGGCAGTATATATAGAAAACTTGCTTTCGAATCTGTAGCTCTAGTTTAGGATCCTCACTATCTCACTCCTGTAAATTACGTAATCTCTTTAAACATCAATTTCCAAGAATAAATAAAAGCTAGGTTCATTAAGGAACAATTCTGAATAGAGGCTTTTTTTTTTTTTTAATCTTAATCTTATGTGTGTCATATGCTCTATGACTGGGGAAATCATCTATCTACTCTGTTTCCCTGTCGGTAAGATGCTATGAGTTCCCTTGAAGGAGCTAAAAGTCTGCAGGAAGGAAAGTACTACATACATCTAATTATTGTATGAAGAGGTGCAAGGGACAGTGCTGTTAAACTTCAATTATAGCAACAGTAACAAGTGCTTTCAGAAAAAGAGGATGGTTTTACGTCTTTTCTAGAAAGGCAAATTTACAAAAATCCATGAGTGGCTTCTGCTTAGGAAAAAAAAATAAAGTTAGTGGTATATTAGTTTGCTAGGGCTGCCGTAATAAAATACCATAGACTGTGTGGTTTAAACAACAAAAATTAATTTTCTCACAGTGCAAGAGGCTAGAAGTTCAAGATCAAGATGTCAGTAAGTCTGGTTTCTTCCAAAAGCCTCTCTCCTGGGCTCAGGGATGGCCATCTCTCTGTCCTTACAGTCATCCTTTGGTCTGTGTACTAACCTCTAATACAGTACTAGTTAATTTGGAATAGGGTCTGCACATATAACCTTATTTTACATTAATTATTCTTTGAAGGTCCTGTTTCCCACTACAGTCACATTCTAAGATACTGAAGTTGGAGTTCCCTTCATGACTCAGTGGCTAACGAATCCGACTAAGAACCGTGAGGTTGCGGGTTCGATCCCTGGCCTTGCTCAGTGGGTTAAGGGTCCGGCGTTGCCGTGAGCTGTGGTGTAGGTTGCAGATGCGGCTCGGATCCCGCGTTGCTGTGGCTGTGGCGAAGGCCGGTGGCTGCAGCTCCTGTTAGACCCCTAGCCTGGGAACACCCATATGCTGCGGGTGCGGCCCTAGATAAGACAAAAAGACAAAAAAAAAAAAATAAGATACTGAAGTTTAGGGCTTCAACGAATGAATTTTAGGCAGTAATGATTCAGCCTTTAAAAATGGCTTTGCACAAAATCCCAAGGTTAGTATCACAGTGGGGACTATCTCCTAGGCAATCAAAGATAGAAAGTGAGTGAATGTGTGTGTGTGGCAGGGGAGAAAGGAAGGACACTTGGGTCAATCAGATAGGTGACTTGTTCTAGGACTTTTACCTCTTTAATTCAAACATTTATTACTAGTCTGTATTTATATTTGGCTATTACATGGTTGTATTCTGTTGGTTCCTTTTGCTCCAAGATAAATGAGGTAAATACAATCGTTGATTATGTGTCTCTCAGAGAAAAAAGTGAAGTATGAATTATCGATACACACAGAAGGTGAAAAATGGCCCTAAAAGAAATTCTAGCAGAACAATACAAATTTTTACAGTAAGAAAATATGAATTTTGGTAAATGTTGACCATAAGAGCTATGGATAGGGAGTTCCTGCTATGGTTCAGTGGGTTAAGAATCTGACTATAGTGACTTCGGCTGCAGAGACACCAGTTTGATCCCTGGCCTGGCACAGTGGGTTAAAGGATCCAGCATCGTTGCAGCTGTGGCATAGGTCACAGCTTGGATTAGATCCCTAGCCTGGCACAGTGGGTTAAAGGATCCAGCATTGTTGCAGCTGTGGCATAGGTCACAGCCGCAGCTTGGATTAGATCCCTGGCCTGGGGAAGTTCTATGTGCCATGGATGCGGCCATAAACAAAACAAAACAAAAAACCACACTGGATACATCTTGGTTATTTGACAGACACGAATCTGAGAAAAACTTGAAAAAGGTTCCATTTTGTGAGATCATAGATTAAAGAAAAAAAAACCTCTAAAACTTGTTTTAACGTTGGTTTGGACAAATACAGACTTTCTGGTTGCATTATAAGTGAGTTGAATTATTTCTAGTTATGCATTTATGACTTCATACAAATGAATAATAACATGACTGTTACAGTACAACATGCGGTGATATTTTTGCTTTGAACAGATAAACCATGAGGAGGTAAAGTGCGAAATTTATTCTGCTGAAGGAAGTAATTTTCACTATGTGTCTATGATTATGGGTAAGTTTAAAGCCTTGAGATTTAATTCACAGTAAATGCTAAAACCATTGAGCAATAATTTTATTGTAAAAAAATATAGGAAGAAATGGCATATAAAGGGAATATAAATTTTTATGTACTCCTATGCCAAAATCAAATTTTAACATTAGGTATTTATTCACGGGATTAAATAATTAGAGATATGAGCTCTTTAGATATGTGGGTAAATCAAATATCTCTGCTTAATATCATATGTGAGATATTTGCATTTTTAATTTTTTCCATATGTCATTTTAATCAAAGGTCAGAAAGAACTCGATTCAGTGTAGTTACTTGAAAAATGCAAGACAAGGACATTTGAACTATATAGATAATGATTCATAATTAGAAGTCTGATAAATTATTCTTTTGCATATTTTAAGATGCGTCTTTGGAAAAGTTTTCAAATATATTTAAGTAATTTATTTTTCATAAATAATTAAGATTAATCTTACATTAATATAAAATCTCTCTCTTGGGAGTTCCCATTGTTGCTCAGTGGTTAACGAACCCGAGTAGCATCCATGAGGATTTGGGTTTGATCCCTGGCCTCACTCAGTGGGTTAAGGATCCAGCGGTGCTGTGAGCTGTGGTGTAGGTCGCAGACACGGTTCAGATTGTACATTGCTGTGGCTCTGGCATAGGCTGGTGGCTACAGCTCCAATTCAACCCCTGGCCTGGGAACCTCCATATGCCACAGGTACAGCCCTAAAGAGACAAAAAGCCAAAAAAAAAAAGAAAAAAATCTCTCTCAAAATGCACTACAGTTTTTCTGAATTGGATTTTATGATACTGTGGCCATGAGGGGTTGAGTTTTGCTTCTCCGAAAATTCATATGTTGAATCCCTAACCACTAATACATCAGTATATGATCTTCTGAAAATAGGATTGTTGAAAACATACTTGGTTAGGTTAAAATGAGGTTATACTTACAGCAGAAATTGACAGACCACTGTAAATCAACCATAACATATTTTTTTAAATGAACCTATACTGAAGTAGGGGGAGGTACCTAATCTAACATGACTGATGTCCTACTCAAAAACAGAAGGTCAGACACAGTGTATACATAGGAAAAACCCAATTGTGAATATAAAGGCCATCTACAAGCCAAAGAAAAGAGACTTAGATCAAATCTCAGTCTTCAGAAGCAGCCAACCTGCAACAGCTTCATTAGGACTTTTACTTTCCCGAACTATGACATAAATTTCTGTTGCATAAAGCTAGCCAGTTTGTAATACTTTGTAAACGCAGCCCTTGCAAACTAACACACCATGTCTCCAGCCTTGTGGTTGTCTTTTTAATTAAAGAACATAAAATTGAAGATATTCACCACTGATACAGAATTTTGCCAAGTTTTTCTATTCCTGTGATGAAGTCTTGCTAATCTATCACAACTCAGAAGCATGACTATTTCATAAATAAATATTAATTTTTTAAAAATAATGACTGGGAGTTCCCATCGTGGCTCAGTGGAAATGAATTTGATTAGCATCCATGAGGACGCAGGTTTGATCCCTGGCCTCGCTCAGTGGATTAAGGATCCGGTGTTGCTGTAGGCTGTGGTGTAGGTTGCAGTTGTGGCTCGGATCTGGCATTGCTGTGGCTGTGGTGCAGGCCAGCAGCTGTAGCTCTGATTCAACCCCTAGCCTGGGAACCTTCATATGCCTCAGATGTGGCCCCAAAAAGACAAAAAAAAAAAAAAATCATTAATTAAAATGCTGATCCTGATGACAAAATAAATTAATGGGTAATATTTAAGATGTAAAAAATTCATCCTGAAAGGAATCAATTATGAGTTATTAAAAGCTACACCTGAAGATACACTTACAAATAAAAAAACTTCAGTTTCTTCTTTGTGGTCCCTTTTTGCAAAGTGTTTTGAAAAATCAAACTTTATACTCGGAGTGCCTTAGGAAGTTGACTGTGTTTGTGATGTGGTGTTAAGCCTACCTTTGAGCCTGAGGTACAAAACCAGGCATAAAGATAACTTGAAGCAAGAATTTGAGAAGTAAATCAGTTGATCTAAGAAAACATCTGCATGTTTTAATGTAGGCCACTCATTTTTTAAATTGAGGTGTAATTTACACATAAAGTGTAAAACTCTTCAGTAATGACAAATATTTACGTGTGTGTACACCAACTCCCAGATGAAAATACAGAATATTTCCATCATTCCAGAAAATTTCTTTGTATCTCTTTCCACTCAATAGCCACAATTCTGACTTCTTTAACTATAGATCAGCTTTGCCCATTCTTAAATTTTATACAAATGGAACCACAACATATATACTCTTCATTTCTGGACTCCTTTGCTCAAAATGAAGTCTATGGGATCCAGTCAAGTTGTACATATGGGTAATTTTTATTACTGTACAATGTTCCTTCATATGAGTAAACCACAATGTTTATTAATTTGATTATGGAACTAAATGTGAGAGAGAAAAAAAGAATAAAACATCTAGAATGGAATGGATTATGTGTTCGTTACTTTAGAGTAAGCAAATATTTCTTTAAATGGACAGGAAAAAACATTATTAAAAACAGTAACTTGGATTTACTTAAAATGAATATCTGTTTACCAAATATACACAATTAAGAAATAAACAAATCACAGTCTGAAAGAAGATTTTCACAATACCTAAAGCTGAAAAATGTCCTACAATATGTAAAGAATTATTATAATCAACAAGAAAAAAACAAATAATTCAAAAAATTGGCCAAATACTTGACCAGGCACTTTTCAAAAGAGACTATTCAAATAGTCTAATAGCAACATGAAAAGGGCTTGACATCTTTAATGAGGAAATATGATGTAAAACCATAAGGATGTACTTTATGTACATACTCATCATGCTAGACAAAATTTAAAAAGACTGTCAATGCCATCTATTGGAGAAGAAGTAGTGTAACTGGAACTCTCATATACTGTTGATGGAATGGTAAGTTAGTATGGAAAACTTTGGTATTGCCCTCTGAAGTTAAATATGTTCCTAACCTATGACCCACCACTAGCACTTCTAGGTATATTTACCAAGGATATTAGTATACATGTTCACCAGAAGATACATGCACAAGGAGAATCATTTATAACTCTAAACTGGGAACAAATCAAATAGTCATTCAAAGGGAAAAGATAAATAAATATTGAGTGGTAGAATAATTACTAGTAAGTCCCACTACCATCAGTGCCTTTGTGTTTTCTCTAAGTGTATAGTATCTAATTAAATGCCATGTTTTTGTTTTCAAATATGTAAGCAGAACTGGGCAAGCAGAACATGATAGGATAAAATGAGCTGTTTAGACAGGTTACTGTGTTGGGAGGAGAGAAGGATTTGATAAATATCTGCACATCAAAAATTATACAGCTGACCTCTTTTACCATACCTTCACTTCCTAAATCTACTTTACTCCATTTTGTTCATCAGGCATTAACTATATTCTTACTAGAGAGTTACATGATGCTTTAAAACACTTATAAGACCCTTTACCATTGGAGTTGCTCTAATTGTTGATCTGGTACTATGCTATGCTGCTGAAACACTGACATATTCATTTGGGCAGTGGAAGAAATTAATGGATAAATTAATATCAGGTTTTTGGTTTAACTTATAGAGTTAATCTCTGCTTCAATCTTTTTGTTGTTGTTTTGTTTCAGGCTGCAGAGACAAAACGATGACATTGACCAGTTTAAAAGTTTGTGTTATTCTCCTTTCTTCTGATAGGAAGATTACCTAACTCTGTAATTTATAGGATTTCAGACAGATTACAGGATGAAGAAGGAAGATACAAAACCTGGATAATCAGCCACTGAGTGATTAAGTGATAGTTGTTTGAATGAAAACATATGGAATTCATAGGTGTGAATTTGAAACTAGCCTAAGGGATTGTTCTGAGAAGCCCACAACAAAGGAATTCTCCTGGCTGCTGCAAAAACCATTTGAGGTCCTGCAATGTCTTTTCTTATGATCTAACCTTCTATAGCTGTATATTTCCCTTCTGCAAATTTTGAAATCTGCATTAAAAAATCATGGCATAGTAAATGGCTTTAATGCAATATTAAGAAAGGTTAAGGTTATGATTACTTAAAAAAAACTAGAACTTTAGAAGTGTGAGAAGGGAATGGGAACTCAAGATTGCTGGAGGGCATTACTTTTGTCCTACTTATTTTGTTCTAATAGGGTCAGCCCTTGGCAAAAGAAGGTGCAAGTTCCTTCACTTTTCTGATCAAATCACCTTTTCTCCCCTAAACCTGGTGAGGATCTAATCCCTCTTCAAGAAACTTTTTTTGTAGTTTGCTATCATTTAAATACACAACTGCTGCTAAAAATAGTTATTCTGCATTTAGAATCTCCTGAACTTTAGCATTTAATATATAATTCCAACCCCATAAAGAATACCACTGTAACTGTATTATAAATGAATAACCTAAGGTTTAGAGAGGTTAAATAAATTGCCTAAGTTCATAGAGCCAGTTAGTGGCAATATTGTGTTGAAAAAATGGCCAGCCAGCTTCTATAACCTGAACTCAGAATATCATAACTGCAAAAAAAAAAAAAAAAAAAAAATTCAAGCATTATCTATTATACTAAAAATAATTTGCTAAACAACAGAAATAACAAACAACCACAGGAGATAGTAGTCATTCAATAAATATTTATTAAGAGCCTACTCTATGCTAGGTACCATTTTAAGGATGTAATCATGAAGACTGACTAGGTCCCTGATCTCTCAGTTTAGCAACTTTGGGGGAACAACAAGCAAGCCAAAAAAATTAGAAGAAATGAGAGATAAAGAGAAAAATATGGTGAAATATGATAAGAATTTAAAGAATCTTTCTTCATCTAGAACAATTTTAGAAAATTTCCTTAAATAATGGATTATACTAATTAAATTTAAGAACTAAAAAATAAGACAGTGGACTATGATTTAATAAAATCATTCTATTTTACTTCCTTTTGTAACACTAAGTAAAAATATCAATAAGAATATTAACAAGGGAGGAGATGGATTAAGGTGGTGGAAGAGTAAGACACTGCACTCATCTTCTCCCACAAATACACTAAAAAAACACATCTACATGTAAAACAACTCACACAGAATATCTACTGAATGCTGGCAGAAGAACTTAAACCTCCAAAATGGGCAAGAAACCCTTGACATGACTGGGTGGTACAAAAGAAAAAGAGACAGAGAGAGAAAAGGAAAAAGGAGGGGACTAGCATTCCTGAGAGTGACCTGTGAAGGAGAAAAGGAACCAACACCCTGGGAAGCCGCCTAACCAACCTGGAGATCAGCCGAGACAGAGGGACCTCAAAGTCATCAAGCTAAGAGAAGCAACTGAACTGAGGACAAAGCAGAGTGAGAGCTGCATAGATCATCTGTACCACTGCCCCAGACGACACAGCCTGAAATGTTCCGGCCAGGGCTGGGCATTGAGACTTAGGCTCTGCAGGTCAGTCCCAGAAGGACTAGGATTGGCTGTGTGGGGACAGCCTGAGAGACTGAAGAGCAATGCACCACGGGTGGGGGAGTGGAGTGCCATGGGCTGGGGAGTGGAAAGCCACAGCACAGGGAACCTGGGAAAAGGTCTGGACCCACAGGAGAAGCAAGGATCCGTTGTTCGGGAGGGTGAGGGGAAGAGGAGTGGACAGCCATAAGAATCTCCCTGCACCCATACACCCACTCAGGCTCTCAGAGGGTGGGGGCCTCTGGTACAGGCTATGGGTGGCGAGAAGCCACTGCTCTGGCTACAAGAGAATGGGTGCTTCTTCTGCAGGCTACCGGTGGCCAGGAACCTCTTCTGTGGGCTAAGGGCAGTGCAGGAATAAGTGTGACGTGGTGCCTCTTACATGATCTGCAGGCAGCAGGGACTGACGGTAGCGGTCATCTCAGAGGCCAGAGGGAGGTGTGGCCTGTCACCCCTGGGGGCCTGTGAGTGGGTTCCACTTGTGGAACAACTAGAAGAAGCTGGCACAGCATCTCCTACATGGGCTAAGAAGGATGGGATGCTCCTTCCATGGTCTGCAGCTGGTGGGGGCAAACCATTGCAGTTATCTCTGCCTCCTGAGGTGGGCATGGTCCACCACCACTAGGGGTCTGTGAACACGTACTGACTGCAGCCCTAATCACCTAACAGTACCACAGAGGAGGGCACTGTGACCAAATACCACCTGTTGGTGCTCTCACACCCCTGACAGCACACCAGTCCTGTTGCTGCCACTAGCAAAAGCTCCAGGCAGTGCCCACATGCTTGGTCTCTGTCACATCCCAGGATCCTACAACTAGGAGCAGCCTGTGCAGCAACTCCTGTGTGGGCTAAGTGAGACAGGGTGCTTCTTAAATGGTCTGCAGGGGAGGTGCTTCCTTAATGGTCTCCCCTGGGAACTCACATGCTGCTGCCACTGCCAAATGCTCTGGGCACCTGGTAAATTTGCCTAGACTCATTATCACTTCCAAGGGCCCTACAACTAGGAGTAGACTGTGCCACCTTCCTGCAGGTCCTTGCTGCTGTTAAGAGCCCAGCTACCAGGCACTGACCACTAGCCGCACCCATAGCCTCCTTTTTCCTGGAAACACACTCAGAAGCCTGGGGATAACAACCTGCTCCCACCAAAGAAAGAGACAGCAAACATTCAAACTCTCATGCCAAAAATAAACAGTAACCCCCACAAAATACAAAGGGGGCGCTCCTGCACAGATGTAGCCTACAAGACTATAGTTTGGACTCCCTAAACTCAGAAAAAAAAAAAAAAACACAAAGAGAAAATATTGAAAGCAGCTAGGGAAAAGAAACTAATGACATAAAAGGGAACCCCGATAAGGTTATCAGCAGATTTTTCAGCTGAAACTCTGCAGACCAGAATGGAGTGGCATGATATACTGAATGTGATAAAAGGAAAAACCTTCCAACAAAGATTACTTTACCCTGCAAGGCTCTCATTCAGATTTCAATTAGAGATCAAAATCTTTACAGATAAGCAAAAACTAGAAGATTTCTGCAACACTAAACCAGCTTTACAACAAATCCTAAAGGAACTTCTCTAGGAAGAAAAGACAAGGCCACAACCAGAAACAAAAACACCACAAATGACAAGGCTCACCAGTAAAGGCATATATAGAGTAAAGACACTAAAACATCCATGCACAATTATGCTACCAAACTCAGAAATCGTGAGAAGAGAGCACAAATGAAGGACACTGGAGATGCACGTGCATTTAAAAAACCAACAACTTAAAACAATCTCATTTATATAGAGACTTCTATATCAAAGTTTCAGGGTAACTGCAAACCAAAAATCTACAGTTGATACACAAACAAATAAGTAAAATCAACTCAAATACAACATTAAAGATAGTCATCTTGTGAGAGCAGACAACAATAGAATAAAGGAAGAAAAAAGAGCAACAAAAACCCCAAACAGTTAATACAATGGCAATAAGAACGCACATATCAATAACTACCTTAAATGTTAATGGACTGAATGCCACAACCAAAAGACATAGACTAGCAAAATGGATATAAAAACAAGTCCCATATATATGCTGTCTTGAAGAGACCCACTTCACTTCTAGACACACAGACAAATTGAAAGTGAGAGGATGGAAGAAAATATTCCATGCAAACAGGAATCAAAAGAATGCCAGACTAGCAATACTCATCTCAGACAAAATAGACTTTAAAATGAACAACATTTTAAGACAAGGAAGAGCACTACATAATGATCAAAGGATTAATCCAAGAAGAAGATATAACAATTTTAAATATCTGTGCACCCAACATAGGATCACCACAATACAGAAGGTGACTGCTAAACAACATTAAAAGGAGAAATCAACAATTACACCATCATAGTGGGGGACTTTAACACCCCACTTACAGCAATGGACAGGTCATCCAGACAGAAAATCAATAAGGAAACACAGGCCCTAAATGAAGCATTGGATCAGATGGACTTAATGGATATTTATAGGACATTCCATCTAAAAGCAACAGAATACACATTCTTCTCAAGTGCGAATGGAACATACTCTAAGATTGATCACATCCTCGGTTACAAATCAAGCCTAACTTTAAGAAAATTGAAATCATTTCAAGCATCTTCTCTGACCAGAATGCTATATGACTGGAAATCAACAACAACAAAAAAATGGCCAAAAATACAAACACATGGAGACTAAACAACACGGTACTAAACAACCAATGAACACTGAAGAAATCAAAGAGGAAATTAAAAAATACATAGAAGCAAATGACAACAAAGATATGACACTCCAAAACCTCTAGGATACTGCAAAAGCAGTTCCAAGAGGAAAGTTTATAGCAATACAAGCCTACCTCAGGAAACAAGAAAAAGCTCAAATAAACAGCCTAACTTCACATCTAAAGCAGCTAGAGAGGGAAGAACTGACAAGACCTAAAGCTAGTGGAAGAAAAGAAATCATCAAGATCAGAGCAAAAATCAATGAAATAGAAACAAAGAAAACCATAGAAAAGATCAATGAAACTAAAAGCTGGTTCTTTGAAAAGATCAACAAAATTGATAAACCCTTAGCCAGACATATCAAGAAAAAAAGAGGACACAAATCAATAAAATTAGAAATGAAAAAGCAGAAGTAACCACAGACATTACAGAAATACAAAGGATCATGAGAGACTACTATGTGCAACTATATGGCAATAAAATGGAAAACCTTGAAGAAATGGACAAATTCTTAGAACAGTACAATCTTCCCAGACTAAACAAAGATGAAATAGAAAATATGAATAGACCAGAGATTGGATTAAGATGGCAGAATAGAAGGACTGGAGCTAACTTCTCTCCCAAAAAACAACAAAACTACAACCAAATGCCGAGCAGCCTTCAATCAAATGGACTGTAAACCTCCAAAAAAGATATTCTGCTCCAGAAGACAAAGAGGAGACCACATCAAGAGGTAGGAGGGGCGATTATGCAATAGAAGCAATACCATACCTCCTGGGTGAGAAGACCCACAGACTGGAAAGTAACTGCATCACAGGACTCAGCTATAGAACTGAGAGTTCTGAGCCCCACGTCAAAACCCCATGCCTTGGGATCAGGCACAGGAAGAAAGAGCCCCCAGAGCATCTGGAATTGAAGGCCAGCGGGCTTCTGTGCAGGAGCTCCACAAGACTGGGGGAAACAGAGACCCCATTCTTGAAAGGGACACACAGACTTTCACATGCACTGGGTCCCAGGGCAAAGCAGTCTCCATAGGAATCCGGGTGGAACCTGACTGCAATTCTTGGAAGGTCTCGTGGGAAAGCAGGGGTGACTGTGCCTTGTTGTGGAGGAAGGGCATTAGAGGTGAAGCTCTCGGGAACATTCATCAGCCTGCATTTCTCTGGAGGTGGCCATTTCTGGGAAAATCTGGTCCCTCCCATCAGCGCTGAGAAGCCCCAGGCCAAACAATAATACAGGTGGGATCTCAGAGCCAATCATCAGTAAACAGGCTGCCTAAAGACCCCTCAGGCACACAGCCAATCTCTAATCTCATCCAGACGCAAAGCCCCACCCATCAGAGGGAGAGGAATCAACCCCACCTACCAGTGGGCAGGCATCACTCCCTCCCATCAGGAAGCCTACAGCAAGCCCCCTCCATACCAACTTTACCCACAGGGGAGGCAAACACCTGAACTAAGAGAGGCTACAACTCTATTGTTGGCAAAAAGGTCACCACACCAAAAACCTATAAAAATGAAAAGACAGAAAACTATAATGCAGATAAGGGAGAAAGAGAAAAGTCTAGAAAAACAGCTCAGTGATGAGGAGATTATCAGCCTCCCAGAAAGAGACTTTAGACTGTTGATGATGAAGATGATGCAAGACATTGGAAATAGACTAGAGGTAAAGATTGATAATTTACAGGAAATACTGAGCAAAGAAATACAAGATGTAAAAATTAAACAAGAAGAGATACAAAATACAATAACTGAAATCAAAAATTCATTAGAAGCGGCCAAGAGTAGAATATAGGAGGCAGAAGACAAATCAATGGAGGACAGATTAGTGGAAATCACTAACAGAGAAGAGAAAAGAAATAAAAGATTGAAAGGCAATGATCTGAGTCTCAGAGAACTCTGGGATAATGTTAAAGGCACCAACATCTGTTTTATAGGGGTGCCCGAGGGAGAAGAGAGAGAGAAGGGGACAGAAAAATATTTGAAGAGCTAATAGCCGAAAACTTCCCTAATATGGGAAAGGAACCACTCACTCAAATTCAGGAAGCGCAACGAGTACCATATTAAATAAACCCAAGGAGGAACACCGCGAGACACATATTAATCAAAATGACCAAAATTAAAGACAAAGAGAAAATTTTGAAAGCAGCTAGTGAAAAGAAACAAATGACATACGAGGGAACCCCAATAAGGTTATCAGGAGATTTTTCAGCTAAAACACTGCAGGCCTGAAGGGAGTGGCATGATATACTAAATGTGATGAAAGGGAAAAATTTCTAACCAAGATTGCTTTACCCTGCAAGGCTCTCATTCAGATTTCAATTAGAGATCAAAACATTTACAGATAAGCAAAAGCTAAGAGATTTCTGCAACACTAAACCAGCTTTACAACAAATCATAAAGGAACTTCTCTAGTCAGAAAAGAAAAGGCCACAACCAGAAACAAAAAACCACAAATGACAAGGATCACCAGGAAAGGCAAATATACAGTAAAGATACTAAATCATCCATGCACAATTATGCTACCAAAATCAGAAATCATGAGAAGAGAGCACAAATGCAGGTCACTGGAGATGCACGTGCAATTAAGAAACCAACAACTTAAAACAATCTCACTTATATATAGACTCCAAAAGCAATAGAATACACACTCTTCTTAAGTGCAAACGGAACGTTCTCTAAGATTGGTCACATCCTGGGCGACAATCAATACTCAGTAACTTTAAGAAAACTGAAATCATATCAAGCATCTTCTCTGACCACAATTCTATACGACTGGAAATCAACAACAAGAAAAAAATCGCCAAAAATACAAACACGTGGAGACCTAACAACACACTACTAAACAACCAGTGGATCACTGAAGAAATCAAAGAAGAAATTAAAAAATACCTAGAAGCAAATGACAACAAAGATACGACACTCCAAAACCTCTGGGATGCAGCAAAAGCAGTTCTAAGAGGAAAGTATATAGCAATACAAGCCTACCTCACGAAACAAGAAAAAGCTCACATAAACTACCTAACTTTACATCCAAAGCAGCTAGAGAGCGAAGAAGCCAGGTCATGGAAACAACCTAAATGCCCACTGACAGAGGAGTGGATAGGGAAGATATGGTTCATACACACAATTGAATATTACTCAGTCATTAAAAGGAATGAAATAACAACATTTACAGCAACATGGTTGGACCTAGAAATTATCATGCAAAGTGAAACTAGTCAGACAATTAGACAACAACACCCAATGCTACCGCTTACATGTGGAAACTAAAGAGACACAATGAACTTCTTTGAAGAACAGACAATGACTCACAGATTTTGGAAAACCTTGGTTTTTCAAATAAGACAATCTGGGGGGTGGGGGGATGCACTGAGGGTTGGGGACGCAAATGCTATCAAACTGAGTTGTGGTGATTTTTGTACACCTATAATTGTAATAAAATTCATTAAGTAATGGAAAAAAGATAAAAAAAAGAAAATGTATTTGAAGTAGTTATGTCTGAAACTTTCCAAATCTAAAGGAAACTGATGTCAAGATACAGGAAGCACAGAGGGCCCCAAAATGTTGACCAAAACAGGTCCACAGCAAGACATATTATAATAAAAATGGCAAAAGTTAAAGAGAGGATTCTAAAGGCAGCAAGAGCAATGCAAAGTGTTAAGTGCAAGGGAACCCCCCCCCTTAAGGCTATCATCTGACTTATCTACAGAAACACTATAGGCCAGAAGGCAGTGGCAAGATATATTTAAAGTTCTAAAAGGAAAAAATTCTGTAACCTAGAATACACTATCCAGCAAGAATATCATTTAAAATAGACGAGGAAATAAAGAATTTCTCAAACAAACAAAAGCTAAAAGGGTACAGCAATATTGAACCCTTTCTAAAATAAATACTGAAAGCGTTTCTATAGAAAAAAAAAAAAGAAGAAGAAATAGAATGGAAGAAACCACAATTGGAAAGCAATCAGTTAAATAAGCCAGCATAGAGATCTAAACATGACAATGTTAAATAAAAAGACTTCAAAATCAAAGAATGTGGGGAAGGAATGCAAGAAGATGTGGATTCTTTTTTTTTAATTTTAACAATGTGTTTAAGCCTATATAACTATCAAGCTAAAGCAAGCAGATACAGGAAGGGGTTAACATACTTAAAGAAACAAGGCAAGCACAAATCAAAACAAAACATTATATTCACAAAAACTGAAAAGTACTCAAGCATAAAATAAATGGAAGCCACAAAACCAAAAAGGAAAGGAATAAAAGAGTAACAGAATCAACTGGAAAACAGGGTTTAAAATGGCAGTAAATACATATCTATCGATAATTACTGTAAATGTCACGGGACTGAATGCTCCAATCAAAAGACACAGAGCAGCAGATCAGATAAAAAAGCAAAAACCTACAATCTGCTGTCTACAAGAGACTCCCCCTAGGGCAAAGGACACATATAGATTGAAAGTGAGGAGATGGGAAAAGATATTTCATGCTAATGGACAAGACAGGAAAGCAGGAATTGCAATACTCGTATCAGGCAAAACGGACTTTAAAATCAAGGCCATAAAGAAAGACAAAGAAGGACAATATTTATTGATTAAAGGATCAAGAAGAGGCTATTACAATTGTCAATATCTATGCCCCTAATATAGGAGCACCCACATACTTACAACAAATACAAACAGATATAAAAGGAGAAACTGAGGGGAATACAATCATAGTAGGAGATCTTAACACCCCACTTACATCAATGGACAGATTCTCTAGACAGAAAATCAATAAGGCAACAGAGATCCTAAATCACACAATAGAAAAGATAGACTTAATTGACATTTTTAGGGCATTACATTCCAAAAAATCAGAATATACATTCTTCTCAAGTGCACATGGAATATTCTCAAGGATTGATCACATACTGGGGCACAAAGCTAACTTCAACAAATTTAAGAGTACGAAAATTATTTCAGGTATCTTTTCTGACCACAATGGCATGCAACTAGAAAGCAACCACAGGAAAAGAAATGAGAAAAAACTGACTACATGGAGACTAAACAATGTGCTACTACAAAACCAATGGGTCAATGAGGAAATCAAGAAGGAAATTAAAAAATACCTTGAGACAAATGAGAATGAAGACACAGCCACTCAAAATCAATGGGATGCCACAAAAGCAGTGCTCAGAGGGAAGTTCATAGCAATAAAGGCCTTCCTTGAAAAAAAAGGAAAATCTCCAATTGACAACTTAACCATCACCTAAATGAACTAGAAAAAGAAGAACAAACAAAACCTAAAGTTAGCAGAAGGAAGAAAATTATAAAGATTAGAGAGGAAAGCAATAGAGATTCAAAAAACAATAGAAAAAAATCAATCAAACCAAGAGCTGGTTCTTTGAAAAGGTAAACAAAATTGGCAAACCTCTGGCCAGACTCACAAAGAAGAGGAGAGAAAAAACCCAAATAATATAAGAAATGAAAAAGGGGAATCACAATAGATACTGCAGAATATGAAAAACCATAGGAGAATACTATGAAAAATTGTATGCCAACAAATTTGACAACCTAGAAGAAATGGACAACTTTCTAGAGACTTACACCCTGCCAAAACTGAATCACAAAGAAATAGATCAACTGAACGGACTGATCACTAAAAATGAAATTGAGTATGTTATAAAAACACTCCCTACAAAAATAAGTCCAGGATTAGATGGCTTCACAGGCGAATTCTACCAAACATCCAAAGAGAAACTTATACCCATCCTCAGTAAACTTTTCCAAAAGGTTGAAGAAGAAGGAACACTCCCAAAGACGCTCTATGATGCCACCATCACCCTAATACCAAAACCAGACAAAAATACCACCAAAAAAGAAAACTATAGGCCAATATCTTTGATGAATATAGACGCAAAAATTCTCACCAAAATTTTAGCCAATCGAATCCAACAACATATAAAAAAGATCATACACCATGACCAGTTGGGATTCATCTCAGGTTCACAAGGATGGTTCAACATAAGCAAATCAATTATCATCACACACCACATTAACAAAAGAAAAGTCAAAAATCACAAGATCATCTCAATAGATGCAGAAAAAGCATTTACCAAAGTCCAACACTCATTCATGATCAAAACTCTTACCAAAGTGGGTATTGAGGGAACATACCTTAATATAATAAAAACCATTCATGACAAACCCACAGCCAATAAAATACTCAATGGAGAAAAGCTCAAAGCCTTCCCACTCAAATCTGGAATGAGACAAGGATGCCAAGTCTCACTGCTGTTATTCAACATAGTATTGGAATTCGTAGGCACTGCAATCAGAGAAACAAAAGACATAAAAGGTATCCAAACTGGAAGAGAAGAGGTAAAATTGTCACTGTATGCAGATGATGTGATACTACATATATAGAAAACCCTAAGGACTCAACCCAAAAACTACTTAAACTGATCAACAAATTCAGCAAAGTAGCAGGATACAAGTTTAACATTCAGAAACCAGTCACATGTCTGTATACTAACAATGAAATATTAGAAAAGGAATAGAAAAACACAATACCTTTTAAAATTGCACCCCAAAAAAATCAAATACCTGGGAATACACCTGACCAAGGAGGTGCAAGACTTATACGCTGAGAACTGTAAAACATTAATCAAGTAAACAAAAGAATATGAAAAGAAATGTAAAGATATTCCATGCTCCTGGGTCGGAAAAATTAATATCATAAAAATTGCCATACTACCCAAAGCAATCTACATATTCAATGCAATCCCTATCAAGTTACCCATGACATTTTTCACAGAACTAGAACAAATAATCCAAAAATTTATATTGAACCACAAAAGACCCAGAATTGCCAAAGCAATCCTGAGGAACAAAAACAAAGCAGGAGGCATAAATCTTCCTGACTTTAAGAAATATTACAAAGTCACAGTAATCAAGACGGTGTGGTACTGGTACCAAAACAGACATATGGACCAATGAACAGAATAGAGAACACAGAAATAAACCCAGACGCCTATGGTCAATTAATCTTCAACAAAGGAGGCAAGAACGTAAAATGGAAAAAGTCTTTTGAGCAAGTATTCCTGGGAAAACTGGACAGTTGCATGTAAATCAGTGAAACTGGAACACAGTTTCACACCGTGCACAAAAATAAACTCAAAGTGGATTAAAGACATAAATGTAAGTCAAGACACCATCAAACTCCTAGAATAGAACATAAGAAAAACATTCTCTGATATCAACATTACAAATGTTTTCTCAGATCAGTCTCCCAAAGCAACAGAAATAAAAGCAAAAACAACCAATGGGACCTAATCAAACTGACAAGCTTTTGCAGAGCAAAGGAAATCATAAAAAAAAGAAAAGACAACTTACAGAATGGGAGAAAATAATTTCAAACGATGCAACAGACAAGGGCTTAATCTCTAAAATATACAAATAGCTTATACAACTCAACAGCAAAAAAGCCAATGCAATTGAAAAATGGGCAAAAGACCTAATAGACATTTCTGCAAAGAAGATATACAGATGGCTAAGAAGCACATGAAAAATGTTCAACTTCACTGATTATTAGATAAATGAAAATCAAAACTACCATGAGATACCACCTCACACCAGTCAGAACGGCCATCATTAATAAGTCCACAAATAACAAATGCTGGACAAGGTGTGGAGAAAAAGGAACCCTCCTGCACTGTTGGTGGGAATATAAGCTGGTACAACCACTATGGAAAACAGTATGGAGGTACCTTAGAAAACTGTTCACATGATCCAGCAATCTCACTCTTGGGCATATATCCAGACTAAACTTTCCTTGAAAAAGACACATGCACCCGCATGTTCATTGCAGCACTATTCACAATACCCAAGACATGGAAACAACCTAAATACCCATCGACAGATGATTGGATTAGGAAGAGGTGGTATATAGACACAATGGAATACTACTCAGCCATAAAAAAGAACAAAATAATGTCATTTGCAACAACATGGATAGAACTAGCGACTATCACACTGAGTGAAGTAAGTAAGAAAGAGAAAGACAGATACCATACAATATCACTTATATCTGAAATCTAATATACAGCACAAATGAACCTTTCCACAGAAAAGAAAATCATGGACTTGGAAAATAGACTTATGGTTGCCAAGGGGGAGGGGGAGGGAGTGGGATGGACTGGGAATTTAGGGTTAACAGATGCAGACTACTGCCTTTGGAATGGATAAGCAATGAGATCCTGCTGTATTGTACTGCGAACTATGTCTAGTCACTGTGACAGAGCATGATAATGTGAGTAAAAAGAATGTATACATGTATATGTATCTGGGTCACCATGCTGTATAGAAGAAAACTGACAGAACACTATAATCCAGGTATAATGGAAAAACTAAAAATAATTAGAAATAAAAAAAAGGAAAATTAACAAGAAGAAAATTGTGTGTTTTTTTTTTTTAGGGCTGCAGCCAGGGCATAGGGAGGTTCCCAGACTAGGGGTTGAATCGGAGCTAGAGCTGCTGGCCTATACCACTGCCACAGCAATGCAGGATCTGAGACACGTCTGTGACCTACACCACAGTTTAAGGCAATGCCAGATCCTTAACGTACTAAGCAAGGCCTGGGATTAAACCCACAACCTCATGGTTCCTTGTCAGATTCATTTCTGCTGCACCATGATGGGGACTCCAAGAAGAAAATTTTTTAAAAGTCACATCATCACCAATGAAATCAGTAGCTCTTCAGTCACAACCTTAAACCTAAGAAGAGCTGCTTAATACTGTAAAAGTTAGACCAAACCAAGGACAGGTTCAGGCAGCAAAAAGAGATTCTACAAATCTTAAGTGCTGTATTCTGAATTTAGAGACATAAAAGGGGTGACTAAATCCGTCTAGATCATCAGTGTCCTTGGTATGAGTCACAAAATTGTACATGAGCACAGAAATATCTTCTAGTTGCAAGTGGGAGTGTGGGGTGGGATGAAGAGAGTTCAGTGAGAACCATCCAGAGCTCTGCTCTCCTCCTAGAGGAAAACAAAATTGCAGAGAATTCAGAATAATTTGTTGAGAATAATACTCTGAAACAAGAAGAGAACATATATGAATACAGAAACAAAGGGGATGAAAAGTCAAAAAGACAAAATAAATAAATAAATAAATAAATAAATAAATAAGTAAGTAAGTAAGTAAGTAAGTAAATAAGGTAGATTGATAGGCACTGGTATGAAAAAATGACCAAGCTTCATTGGTAAGTGAAAAAAGATGACACAGGGTAGCAAATATCATACTCCCATTAATCTAGAAAAATGAAATGTACAGATGTAAATTTACCGCAGATATGTATACATATGCAAACTCGTATAAGAATATATAAGATACTAGCAACACTGCTTAACTCTGGGACGTTCAGTTGGAGTTTGGACAGCATAGGAAGTAGAGAGAGATATTTAATTTTTAAGAACGTTACTGTGATTTTTTAAAAACATGTTAGCATGTTTAGTTAATTGAAAAAAAAAATGATCTGCCCAGAGTAGACTGTGTTTGGGAGTGCAAAAAAACAACAACAGAAGTATCAGGAATGGCCCTGAAATGAAAGATGTTCAAGTAATACATACGAAATTAAAAAGATTGAGAAAAATACTGATAGTAGTTTTCTAAATTGACCGGTATTTGACTCCTCACTATGGCTCACTATGGTCCCAGGACCTTCTTATATGGTTCCTAAAAGAAAGGTGACACTTCAATAAAAAGAAAAGGAAAGAAAGAAAAAAGGAAAAAAAGGTGACACTACTTTAGTAATGCATCACTAATCTTACAATAAAAAATTATAATTTTCTCATCTCCAAAGATAGTTTTAACGTAAAAAAAAAAAAAAAAAAGCTCCTGAGGGATCCAAAAGTCAATGAAATCTATTCATTAGTTTTCTGTAACTCCCCCAAAATCTGTTTTTCAGAGCTCTGACCCTATGTAGATTACTCTAATAGTCTGCACAGAACAAAACTTCATTAATTTAGACTTGGAGTGATATTTACAGTAAAATATTCTATACAAGGAAATTCTCACTTTACAGTGATATCAAGCTCATGCCATAACTTGATAGTATATTAATAAAATATTGCCTGTTAGATATTCCAGTACATACTGCTTTCTGTTCTCTGTATTTCTTAAGGCTTCCTTAAATATGGTTCTATCTGGATAAGCAATGAGATCCTACTGTATAGCACAGTAGTCACTTGTGATGGAACATGGTGGAGCATAATATGAGAAACAGAATATATATATGTATGACTGGGTCACTTTGCTATACAGTAGACATTGACAGAACACGGTAAATCAACTATAATGGAAAATAAAAATCATAAAAATAAATTAATTAAATAAAATGCTAGCTACAGAGAGTACCAGACTCAATCACTTAACCCAGAGTAGTAGGACTCAAGTATTACTACTGATGTACTATTATAATTACTGTCATCATCCACCCTACACACCCTACAGGGGAGGGTGACTGTGAGACTCAAAGAGACAATATATGAAAAAAAATGCTTAAAACCAAAAAAATATATATATATATAGTTCTATCATGATAACTTTTCAAAATAAACTTCTAATTCTTGAGGAGTCTTGCAAATGATCAAATCAATATTTAGTGTTGGCCTGTTATAGATTTTATTTTATATAAATATTCTGAGAATTGTTAACTTTTGCTTGTCATGTGAGTTACTTTTCAAACAAATCATGTTATTAAGTAATCAGACAGTCTTCCAAGTATAATAGTTAACTTTGTGATTACTGCATATTTTGTATACTGAAAGGGAAACTCATAAACTATAGAAAAATTTCAATGGCAGTTTTCAAAATTGAATATATACTCACTGATTGAATCTTTGGAAACTGTAGTTTAATTACCAAAATATGAGAAAATAATTCTAAATTCAGTGTCTCATATTTCCTCCTAAATTAGTTGAGGCCAGTGATCTTAATGAAACCTAGGATCTCTACGTTTTTTTAAAATACTGGTGATCTTTCCACAGTTGTATAAATGGAGATGTAGAAAGTGGAAAACGATTAAGAATGTGTTTTGACAGCATAGTATAGTCTGGAAGATATTTTTCTGAATTCCAAAAATTGCCCAGGGGTATTTTTGTCATTTGCCTCTTTCTTCTAGAAGTCGGTGCTAAAAAGGCAAAATAAAAATAGCAATCGCAATTCTTAACAATTGAGTATTCTGGAAGATTGAAGTCTTGTTAATTGTGGTTTTTACACAGTATTTGGAGCTGGTTTTTTAAAAAAGAAATACACAGATGTTTCCCTTGGGTTTTTGTTTCCATGGCTCACCTCTTTTGCAAGCCTCTTTTAATGCTCTCTACTGCAAAGAAGAATGTCAATTCAATCTCTAAATTCTAAACAACTGAATTTTGAAACATGTTTCTTAAGATATTTTATTACTAAAGTAAATTGAAAACTTTAAGCTTATTAAATTGCCTATTACTTTTGAAGATTTTTAATGATTTAGTCCTATTTTGTCAATATAAGAAAAAATGTAGCTTTACAGAAAGTTTTGAAAATATATAATTTTTTTCACATAACACACTCTGCTATGGACCACAGAGACAATTAATTTAGATTTCAGAAACACTATAAATACATTAATAATAAACATATTTCCTGGAAACTCCGCAGGACTAAAGCTTGTGGAACTCCAGTGCTCTCTGGTTCAAGAGAGCAAGAAGAACCACTTATTATCTATAATCAGATAATAAAAGGAAAACAAGTGATTTTATTTATATGCAGCTTTTATTTTTATTTTTATTTTTTAGGGCCACACCCATGGCCTATGGAAATTCCCAGGCTAGGGGTTGAATTGGCGTTGTAGCTCCCAGTCTACATCACAGCCACAGCAACGCCAGATCCTTGGGTTGGGGATCGAACCCCTGTCCTCATGGATACTAGTTGGGTTAGTTACCACCGAGTCACAATGCGAACTCCTTATATGTAACTTTTAAAAATATTTTAAAATATTTGTCCCTGTCCTCATTCATTTATCCACCAAATTTTAATTATGTTCCTAATATAATCCAGGCGGTAAGCGAAATGTTGGTTACAAAGTGATGGAAAAATAGCATATATTTTTGCCCCCTTGAAGCTTAGAATTTACAGGGGAAAAGAGAAATTACAAAATAAAAATCAACACATATTTCATTATATAAGTTGTACGTACTTCTTTTTCAGCTGCTTATTTTCTGCTTAATGTATCATGCAAGTACTATTTTTAATTTTTATTTTTAAAATTTTTTTATGGCCACACCCATGGCACACAGAAGTTTCCAGGCTAGGGGTCAAATCAGAGCTGCAGCTGCCAGCCTACACCACAGCCTGAACACCTACACTGGATCCAAGACACATCTGTGACCTATGCTGCCGCTTGCGGCGATGCCAGATCCTTGACCCACTAAGTGTGGCCAGGGATGGAAACCACATCCTTATAGACACTATGCTAGGTTCGTAACCCACTGAGCCACAGTGGGAACTCCAGCAAGTAGTACTTTTGAAAGTTAGATCATTTCCATTCCTCTACTCAGAACCTCCAGTGCTCCCGTTTGATTCAGAATAAAATCCCAAACCCATCCCTTGGCTGACAGGAATTGAATGCTGGTGGCTGCTCTAGGACTCCTTTCCTTACACACCATAGTCAAGCCTGGCTTCCTTGCTGCTTCTCAATCACACCAAGCCAGGCTTCACTTAATGCACTAAACATAGCCATTCGTCCTAGGATGCTCTGCCTCCAAATGACTTAGGATCAGCCTATTATTTTAGATCTCAGAAGTCTTCACTGGCTTTCCAACTGAATAACTCCACCCTTCAATCCATTTCTTAATTTCCTTGATTCTTCTTCACAGATCTTAACACATTGTGGCACACTACATCTTCACGTGGTTATTGTCAGACTCTCCTTCTAGAAAGCTAGCTCCATGAAACTAGGAATATTACTCTTGTTCTTGTCACTGCCTTATCTTTAACATCAAGAACACTGCCTGGCACTTAATAAGAACTTAATGAATATCATGAAATAAATGAATAAATGGAAAAAAAGAGGTGAATAGACAGTTTCCTTGTCATTGAAGATTTTTATTTGCAACATTAAAATATTGAATAATATAAATATATCATAATTTATGTAATGAATCTCCTATTTTTAACCATTAAGCTAAATTAATTTCCTTTTGGTTTTCTTTTTATAAACAATGCTGCTAGGAACTGAACCATGGCTAATTGCCTGGTATTATTTCTTTAGGATAAATTCCAGGAAGTCGGATTTTTCAAGCACTATGTAATTGCTCAGCCAATATTAGATAATGAGAAAATATATATTATTCCTAGGGAATGTCTCTATCTGAAATAGACTGAAGTTCATTGAAAGGTTAGCTGCTAGGCTCTCTGTTCAACAACAAACTTCAACTCAAATTATTTTGGGGGCATTTCCATACCTCTTGTCACAGTTTCTGCTGAATTAGATTTTTAAGTTTTCTCTGGTCACAATTTTTAATCACAGTTTGTCTAGCAAGAAACACAAATGTGAGTTCTAATGTGTATAATATATACGCTGCAGAATTTTTTAAAAATCTCACTTCTAAAATCCAATAACTTTATTTTAAGAATCAGAATAGGAGACATAAATAAGGACACATATAGTGATCTATCCACAACTATTTGACTGGGAAGTAGATTAAAATCTTAAATTATTGCTGAAGTTATCTAAGTTAAAAAAGACTCAAATATAAGAGCTAAAACCAATCAAAGTTTTTCAAGTCAGCTGCACTATTTCCCACGGAGATAATCTATGCAAGCAGTATTTATCATTTAAACAGTCCTGGTTCAAAGACCATTGACGATGTTATATTGCCAAAAGAAAGAACTTCTGACAGTTTATTCAGCATGAGAAGGGAAGAATGAAAGAGGCTATTTGCATTTAACTCACATTTTAAAATAAAGAGAAAGTAAAGGGAACACTTTCCAAATTTGACATCAACCCCCTCCTCCCCCCTTTTTTATTGAAGCTCTGTTTTAGTTTAGAAAGAAATTCTAAATTGACATTTAAATGGTGGCAGGGCAATTCTCCTCAGCTTTGCGAAACGGTCTCTGGAAATGTACAATTATGCTGTCATCTTTAGCACTCCACATTGGACAGAGTTTAATTATTAATGTGTTTCCCTCAGAGAATGACTCGATCATGTCACAACTCTAGACAAATACAGCTAATGCAAAATCATAAAATATTCACTTGAATACTGCTGAACTGACAGGAAATTAATTCTATGAACACTTTTGATATTACCAGAAAATTAGTTTCAAATGCATAAGACTGAAATAAATGTGTTCATAATTTGCACAAGGGTAACGCTCATCTTGCAATCAGTTGGTGTCTTTTTATAAATGTTACAAGTATTCAACACGGCTTTATGATAAAGAGGACAGCTAATGTAATGTATTATTTGTAGACAGTGTTTTACTTGTAAACAGCAGGGAGTGAAGAATTGCTCTCTCAGAAATATTTAAACTCCAGTAATATTCTGCTATTTATCATTTTGTAGAACTGAAGAACTGCCATCAAAAAAATGTTTTTCAGAGACTGAGAAGCTTATGGAATAGTAATGGGATTTTAAACTTTTCACTTCAGACCACTCTCCCAAATCTTATAAAAAATATCTGAAAATAACTGAAAATGATCAGTATATTCAGAGTATTTGCCATCTAGCACTAGACAAATTAAAGAGTTTATATTTGTTGACAGTTAAAAGTACCTAAAGTACCATACCCTCAAAGAAATTTATTCTCTCTGTTTGTCCGCGATTTGTAAAACTTGTAACATATTATTTTATAATTATTTATGTATATATTTTCACACTTGCTCAACTAAAACCTCTAAAATAAAAGGTTTGCCACTGAAATCTATCCTTAGTGTGTAGTCATGTGCATGAAGCGAAGGTTATGTGCATAAGTTGTTTGGTGTATAACCAAATGAATGAAAAAAATGTATAGATTTAGATGAATTCCATTTAAGTATTAGTGGAAATAAAATAATATAAACTAAATCCATTTGATAATCGAAAATCATCTCTAAACATCATTTCTAACTATATCTCTGAGAATGGCTTCCCTAGCTAGCAATGATTTCTGCTTTTCTGTGACCTACTCTAGACACATAAGGTAAAATTTAAATGGTCAAAATTTGCTATAGCTAACTGATGCAAGCTAAGTAAATGAAATGTTTCCTTCTAAGAATTTTAAATCTGGTGCATTTTAAGAGGTAAATCATATTTGACTACATTCTAGTAAGAAAGTCCTCCAACATATGATGAAGGTCATACTTCCTTCCTGTCTAGAGTTCTAGCTTTTTGGAGTTCCCCAGTGGCCCTAGTGGTAAAGGATCCAGCATTGTCACTGCTGTGGTGTGGTTATGATCCCTGGTCTAGGAACTTCTGCATGCTATGGGCAGCATCAAAAGAAAATTAAAAAAAAAAAAATTTCTAGATTTTGTTTCCTGCTATTATATGCTGCTTCTAGGTTAAAATAGACATAACCATTTTTTTTTTTTTCTGTTTAAGAGCTGCACCTGTGGCATATGGAATTTCCTAGGCTAGGAGGTGAATCAGAACTACAGCTGCTGGCCTACATCACAGCCACAGCAACACAGGATCCAAGCCATCTGCAACCTACACCATAGCTCATGGCAACGCCAGGTCCCCGACTCACTGAGCGAGGGAAGGGATTGAACCCACATCTTCAGGGATACTAGTTGGATTAATTTTCTACTGCACCACAATGGGAACTCCAGCCATAATCTGTTTTTCCTATTGGAAAGCAAAAGAAACTTGACTGAGATAATAATGTAGGATAAAATATATTTTAGCAGTGCCTCATTGGACTCATTTTATATTTTTAAACAAAAATAATCTATATTGCTATTCCTAATGTTTTTAGAGCTTTCAGGCTTTTTTGATATTGTGTATCACACATTTTATAATGTAAAAAAGGATTATTACAATTTTTGGACACTCATTTTACATCATCTGAAAAGATGCTGTAATAATATCAAAAGAAGCATGGTTATTAATGAATACACCAGTGGACTTTAGTTTAATAGTTTTAACATTTTAAAAATTGTAAGAAATGGGGTTGTCATTATGCCATAAAGCTTCTTCTTGTAATGACAAATAGAATAGGATTCTGAGTTAAATATGACTGTATAAGTGCAAAAAGGCAAAAAGAACTAAATGGAATATAATCATGGACAGGGAAATATTGCAAATTAATTGAACAATGAAAACATGAAAAACAATGGATTTTTTTTTTTGTCTGTTTGCCTTTTCTAAGGCCACACTCATGGCATATGGAGTTTCCCAGGCTAGGGGTCTAATCGGAGCTGTAGCAGCCGGCCCAGCCATAGCCATAGCAACACAGAATCCGAGCAGTGTCTGCAACCTACACCACAGCTCATGGCAATGTCGGATCCTTAACCCACTGAGCAAGGCCAGGGATCGAACCCGCAACTTCATGGTTCCTAGTGGGATTCGTTAACCACTGAGCCACGACGGGAACTCCACAATGGCGTTTTTTTTTAAACTCAGCGCTTTAATATTATCTTTATGAGGTTTAGTTAAAATGCATACTAAACTTTTGTGCCAATTTCTTGTCTTTCTTTTCAGGAGTGGTTATTCATTCAGCATATAGGAACTATTATGTTACTGATTCATTCTGCAAACAGATACTCAAAACCTACTGGATACAAGGTATCATGCTAGATGTTAAAAAAAATACAACGATGAGGGAGAAAAATTCTCCTATCTTGCAGTAACTTTTAGTGTAGTAGAGATAAGAAGAGTAACAAAACATTACCATGTAGATTAAAATATGTCTGAATGTTAAGAGAAGCATACTTTGAAAATAATAAAACATTTAGATGAAGGAAGGGGAGAATTATATTCATAAGAACAGTTATGAGAGGATTAATTAATAAGATAGCTTTGACAAGACAGAATTGGTCAAGAATGGATATTTTGAAAGATGGAGATAACTCTAGTTATCCAGAACAATATGAGCAAATAATTCTTGCTGAAATATACAGTGTATTCAAAGACTAGCATCTGCTCAGAGTAACTTGAATCTGACTGGGAAGTTTATCGCCCTCAGTCAATAACCAGATCTCCTTTGATTTTCAAAATAAATTATCTTCATGTTGCAGAAAAACTAACAGGTTTATGTTCACTTCCTCTGTATATTTCCTCTTTTCTCACTGTCTCTTAAAACCGTTTCAATCTGGTTTTTAGTCTCTGTCTTTTCACTAGGCCATCTACATGGTTAAATCCGATAAAAAATTGTTAATCCAAGATTTACTATCAGCAACATTGGACTATTTGATCATTCTCCCTTCCTAGTAAGTTTTTCTTCACCTGGCTTTCAAATAACCCTGCAACCTCAGTTTTCTCCAACATCAATATCTGCTCTTTCTTATGATTTTTTTTTTCCATTCTCCCCAGCCTGTTAACATTGAGGTATTCCAGCTCTTAGTCCATGGGTGTCTCTATTTCTGCCTATTTCTTCTTTGTGACTTAATCCAGTTTCATGGATTAAAACACCAAATATAAGTTGAAGACTCCAAAATTTGTACAAATGAAGGATCCTTAATTCTAGCCTCATTTATCCAAATGTCTCTCAAAATCTCCACTTTAGTTATTTATAAGACATTTTAAAGCTGCACCCCTGATTCCTTCCCCAGTCCAATCCATCTTTCCTCAGAGCTTCCCCATGTTAGTTAAAGGCAACCCTACTCGCCATTCATATCAAAGCTCATGGAGTCATGTGTGACCACTCTCTTTCACTTACCCTTCCCCAGATCCTGCTGATGCTAACTGCGCAATGTGGCCAGAATCTGGTCTTTTCTTTTCACTATCACCACTGCTACCCTGATCAGATCAAAGTCTATAGTCTCTTACCTAAATGTGTTGCTTGCTTCTGCCCTGTTGACCTTCAGTCTTTTCAATGCCACAGTCAAACTGATCTTGTTAAAATATAAATCAAACTCTATTTCTCGTCTGTTCAAAAATTGTACAATACATTCCTATTTCTCTCAGAGTAAAAGCCAGAGTCCTTTACACGGTTCCCTGGCTGTTTCTCTACCAAGTAGCTCCAGATATACTTGTTAGGATGGTCAGTTTCCTGTGTCAAATTGGCTAGGCTATAGTATCCAGTTATTCAATCAAACACTAATCTAAACACTAATCTAAGTGTTGCTGTGATGGTTTTTGTAGATGTATTTAACATCTAAAGTCAGTTGACTTTAAGTAAAGGAGATTATCCTTGATAATCTGAGTGTACCTGATCAATCAGTTGAAAGGCCTTAAGGAGCTGAACTAAGATTTTCCTGAAAAAAGAGAAATCCTGCCCCTGGTCTGCAGCATCAGCTCTTGCCTCACTGTGTAAGCCATTCCTTTCTATAAATCTCTCTTCTTCCTGCTCGCTCTCCAAAAAAAAAAAAAGATAAAAGCTATCACTACAACAGATCTACTCTAATAATCACTATCTTGATTAGTAAAAAGAAAAAACATGAAAAAAATGACAATTTTTATTCAGTCTTGTTAGTCATGGAAATGATGTTCTATAAGGACACCAGGAACACTGCATTATAGAGAATACCAGAACATTACTCCCAGGGCAAATAGAGGGGCAAGAATATACTTTCGACAAAAGACAGCCTCTTCAATAAGTGGTGCTGGGAAAACTTGACAGCTACATGGAAAAAAATGAAACGAACACTTCCTAACACAATGCACAAAAATAAACTCAAAATGGATTAAAGATCTAGATATAAGACCAGAAACTATAAAACTCTTAGAGGAAAACATAGGCCAAACACTCTCTGACATAAATGATAGCAACGTCTTCTCAGATCCATATGTCAGAGTAATGAAAATAAAAAGAGAAATAAACAAATGGGACTTAATTAAATTTCAAAGTTTCTGGAGTTTCCGTCATGGTTCAGTGGTTAACAAATCCGACTAGGAACCATGAGTTTGCGGGTTCGATCCCTGACCTTGCTCAGTGGGTTAAGGATCCGACGTTGCCGTGAGCTGTGGTGAAGCTTGCAGACGCGGCTCGGATCCCACGTTGCTGCGGCTGTGGCAAAGGCCTGCGGTACAGCTCCTATTAGACCCCTAGCCTGGGAACCTCCATATGCCATGGGTGTGGCTCTAGATAATGCAAAAAGACAAAAAAAAACCCAAAAAACAAAAAAAAAACTTCAAAGTTTCTGCACAGCAAAGGAAACTCTAAATAAAATGAAAACACAACCCACAGAATGGGAGAAAATATTTGCAAATGAATCAACTGATAAGGGATTAATCTCCAAAATTTACAAACACCTCCTACAGCTCAACACCAAAGAAACAAACAACCCCATCAAAACATGGGCAGAGGATTTAGGCAGACAATTCTCCAAATAAGACATGCAGGTGGCAAATAAACACATGAAAAGATGTTCAACATCACTCCTCATTAGAGAAATGCAAATCAAAACCACTATGAGGTACCACCTTCCACTGGCCAGAATGCACATCATCAAAAAGTCTACAAACAATAAGTGCTGGAGAGGTTGTGGAGAAAATGGATCCCAATTACAGTGTTGGTGGGAATGCAAATTGGTGCAACCACTGTGGAAAACAGTATGGAGATTCCTCAGAAAACTCAAAATAGAATTACCATTTGATCCAGCAATCCCACTCCTGGGCATCTATCCAGAGGAAACCATGACTCGAAAAGACACATGTACTCCAGTGTTCACTGGAGCACTCTATGCAATAGCCAGGTCATGGAAACAACCTAAATGCCCATCGACAGAGGAAAACCTTGGTTTTTCAAATAAGACAATCTGGGGGGTGGGGGGGGATACACTGTGGGTTTGGGACACAAAATCTGTCAAACTGACTTGTGATGATCTATGTACACCTATAACTGACATAAAATCCATTAAGTTAAAAAAAAAAAAAAAGAATGGAGAGGCAATGAAGTCCTGCTGTATAGCACAGGGATCTATATACAATTTTCTTGAGATAGACCATGATGGAGGACTATATGAGAAAAGAAATGTAAATATATGTTGGACTGGCTCACTGTGCTGTATAGCAGAAATTGACTCAACACTGTAAATCAACTATATCCTAATAAAAATAAATTTAAAATAAAAAGCTAAACACGCCACTTCTCTATCACCCAGTAATTTCACTTCTAACTGCATGTTGCTCCAAAAATGAGACCATATGACCACCAAAATATACATACAAGACCGTTCATAGATACTTATTTCATAATAACTACACATTGAAAACCACATAAATGTCATCAAAATTAGGACTGAAAAAACTATTCTTAGTTTTCATAAAATGGAATACTAGTATGAGTTTTAATATCTCTATATACTAATTTTATACCGACCGCCCACAAGAGGTGAACTGGGCTCTATACAGAATATTATTATTCATTTAAATAGCAAATAATGACTTGTGGATCCTATATTCCAATTCTTATTCCTGGGGTAACATGATGAAAACCAGGTCAAATGCCTTACCCATAAACACTTTAGAGCCTATATTATACGAAAGAGATGGAGAAAAATTGATTTATCTGCTTATATTCAGGAGAAAGAGAGAATTACTCTTTCTCTTCTCTTAAAAGAAGGGAGAAAAACCTTTGCCCTTTGAGGAAGGGATCAAAAGGATTCTGAGTACTCACTACAACCTTCTGGGATATAAACAAAATCTCTCCAGGGGACAGATGTCCCAGGTGTCTTCAGATTTTACAACTTAAGAGATATCTCCAAAGTCTTGTGCCTCTTTTTCTCCTGATATATAAACAAACCTCTGGAGTTGGTTAAATCTCTCTGGAATTCTCTTTCTTATATATAATTGTAAATATAATTCCCAAGGCACTCTCTCTGCTCAGGATCCCAAGTTTCCAGTAAAATTTATTCAGAAAGCTTCTACTCTATAGAAACGCAAACATATTTTCTCTGCACTTCATAACAGCACAGCCTTATGAAAGAATAAACTACTTTTAAACTCAGCAACATGAATGAATCTCAAAGATATGGTGAGTAAAGAAACCAGAGGAAAAAAGAGTATGTACTTTTTTATTCTATTTATATGAAATTCAAGAACAGACAAAACTAACATGGTGCTAAAAAAATCAGGATAATGGTCCCCCCTGGATGGGGTAGTGAATGGATAGGGGGCACATGAAGAAAGTCTACTGCTGGAATTTTTGTGTTGATATATGTAGTGGTGACACTGGTGTATTTCTATGTGAAATTCAATAAAATTTATACTTAAGAGTTTGTGTACTTGTACATTTTACTGTATATTTCAATAAAAAATGAGTAAATATTTTTGAAAAGACTAATGTTTCGGTTAAAGGGGTCACACATTCGGTGGATCTCATCAGAAGAGTTTTATCGTATTTCTCCAACAATGTCTGTTAGTCCTAGTATCCAAGATAAAAATAAGCAAGCTGTTGGATTTATCAGAGGATAAGATATAAAAGATGCATTTGGAAATTTTTATTGATGATGATTGCTTTTAAGATTGATCATATAATTTATGCTCGGCAAATGAAACTAAAATAGGGAATTGAGGAAGGCTAAATAAAGTACCTTCTCATAATACTTAAAAAAAAACTTTGGAAACTATTTCACTTAATCTTATTGAAAAGTAAGACATAGGCAGAGTTCCTGTTGAGGCTTAGTGGTAACAAACCTGGATAGTATCCACGAGGACATGAGTTCGATCCCTGGACTCACTCAGTGGGCTGGGGATCCTACGGTGCTATGAGCTGGGGTGTAGGTCACAGACATAATTCGGATCCTGCATTGCTATGGCTGTGGCATAGGCTGGTGGTTATAGTTCCAATTCAACCCCCTAGCCTGGGAACTTCCACATGTGGCGTGGCCCTAAAAAAAAAAAGGGAAAAATTAAGATATAGGCACACAGGCATGTGGAAGACCTGGTCCAGGGATTGAACCCACATGGCAGCTGCAGCCTGCAACATAGACGCAGCAACATCAGATCATTAACCTGCTGCCCCACATAGAAACTTTCAGGAAACTTCCTACATTTCCAAAAAATGAAACAAATTAAACCAAAAAGACTTAAATATCAAGGTACTTATTGGTGAATAAGGAACTAGGACTTAGACCAAGGCTCAACACTAATGCCCTTGCCTATAAATGCTTATAGCACCGTGTTCTCTGAGATAAAAATTTCAAAACAGCCAAAACGATTAAATAAATTGAGATATACATAATGTAGAGTAAAGTAGTTTTTTAAAAAAAAAGGAAGGGAAGAAAAATAAAAAGATTATTTCCAAGTAGTAAATATAAAAAACAGCTGCACAGTTTCTTAGGCTGAATTTCTTAAAATCAATCTCAGAGAAGGAGGTTTGCCCTTACGAGGCTTTAAGGACTGCACTCAAAAATGATATATTTAACCAACTGAGGAAGCAGCCTCAGGTAGAGGGAGAAGTTACATTATGAGGTAATGCAAACGAAGACTTCACTGATCACACAGAGAGTCACTGAGCTGGGATGATCTCTAGAGTTTCCCAGATCGATGCAAGAGGTCCAGTTCTTTGTATTTCTATATAGACCGGTCATTAAATAAATGTTGCTCCAAAGATGTTGTTGAACTGGGCAAGGCAGCCCCTTCCAGAATGGTGGAGGGAGTTAGAGGGGGACCTCATGGTGGTGACTGAATAAAGGCCTCAGTCTTAAAGGTAGAAAATTTGTGTTGCACACCACTGTATCCATTATAGTCCACTCATAGTACCACATAGATCTACCTGCTTCTTAAAAATTTACTTTATGTAGAAACAGATTCTCCAAGATTTTGATTTGCATCCTTTCCTGGAGGAATATGTAAGAGAAAGGTTAGTGGTATAAATGAAGATTTTGCCACTGTTGCTGATTTGAGGTCAAAACTGATGTCCATCACCTGCCTCCTCTACTAGATTATTTTTGCGAGACTTCCTCAGTTTCACTGAGTACCTCTGCTAGTCTGTGTGGTTTACTTCAGGGAGTGAGCCACAGCCTCATTTCTGAAGAGCTCAATCAGAGAAACCTGTATCTATTTACCATCAAAATGAGGCAAGGGAATACCAAAAGATGCTCCAGTAGATAGCCTCAGTTTCAAATGTAATCTTTCCCCTGATTTTAACTGCAGCTCTGCCTTCTGGCAATGATCAGCCATTTACTGATTCCATGATTAATTCCTGTTGATTCTCTTTCTTGACTGCTTTTTCTGCTACAGGTTGAAGTTTAATGGAAAACTCACTGTATTCTCTGGTGGAAGTTCCCTCTGGGAACCAGATTTTCTACTCAATGAGCCTAAAGTTGTGGGATAGGAGGCATAAATTCCTTACATGGCTATAGACAATAAAATGGGAGAATACCATTCTCCCCTGGGCTCAACAACCCAAAGATCCTCCTTTTTGGAATTATGGCACCACATTACACTCATTGAATTGTGGTATATCCTTGGAGCTTACACTCTACCCTCAGAGAATATTATCTCTGAGTTGTTATAGCTTCATCTTTAAGAAACTGCTATGCCACTTGATTATGCTAGTGGCTTCTGTGATGTGACATAAGGTAAGAACTACGGATCCCATGAAGTAGCCAGTGTTACACCTCCTCTGCTCTAAAGTGTGCCTCTTGGTAGGCTGTGTTTTGAGGAATAACATTTTGGTGGATCAAATTCTCAGTACACCCTAAAGAGTTCTGAATTCTCAACATCTCCTTCAGTCAGTAGGTAGAAGGTCTTAAAACTGGCTGAAGTCTCAAAACTGAGCAAGTAAATCTGCCTTGAAAAGCAGAACTTATGCTTTTTAAGCAAGGTGAGAACAACTCCTCAACAGGAAAAAGAGGGTTATATTAATGGATGCATGGAAATACTGCTTTTCGAACTGCTCAAGACTCAGCTCTGTCTCCATCTGAAGTTCCCAGGTACCATACTTTCCCTATCAGGGCCTCATTCTTGGAGTACGAAGACTCAACAGAGTTGAGAATTCAACTCTTTGGAACTCTGCTACCATTGCATAAAGTCTTAGGTCAATCCTCAGTTATTCTTTAGTTTGTTTTTTCTTCTCTCCAACTTTAGAAGGCAAGAATATCTGTATCCTAAGGGAAGTCTCTGACTTTCCTACATTGCTTAAATAAATAATTGATCATCTTCAGTCTTGAATTTTTTTTTTCCCAGTGTATCAATAGTACCTAATAACAAACATCTAATTTCAAACTCCTTAAAATTACTATTTCCCCTGTACTTTTCAAATGTCTGAGATAATGTGACATCCAATGTATTATACCCTACCATACCCTTCACTAGTTTACAACCAGTGTTAAGTTTTAACAGTTGCTCTACTACAATAAGACATTGGCTAGTACTTCACTTATCATATGTACTACAAGTGATGAGAACCTCACTGATAGCCAAGTACTCATTAATTCAGCTTCAAACACATTTTTAATTCTGCTTTCCTGGAGGATTCCTAGCTTTTAAAACACCTAGATTGCAAACTCTAATTTATAGTAATTTACAAATTTAACAGGATATACTCATGCTCTAAGTGTACAAAAATGGGAAAACACAGCCTCTACCTAAAGTCACCTGTAAGTACCATGGATTGATAGATTAAAAAAAATTATAGATTATTATAATAACTACACTAGCACGTAAGCTGAAGAAAATATTAATAATGTTATTAAATATATCATCTAGAAGACTGAGACTCAACAAAGAGGCTGGGTTTCTTAGTGATCTGACTCCTTAAAAAGAGTGATTTAAAAAGAACAGTGTTGGAATCAATTAGAAATGAAGATTTACTCTTTATTACTGGTCTTTTGTGCTTGCATAGTTAAGGTAAAACACATGTTAAAAAACTGCAAAGTTAATTATACTTGGGGAGCTCTCTGCTTCAGGAGAACTAAATGTTGAGCAGAAAAAAAAAAGTATCCATTGCTACTCTTTTTGAAGTGGCAACCAACCCTAAGTGTCATTTGTCCTTTAAACTGTATACCAGCTGGTACAGAGAGAGAATAGGGGAAAAAAGAGAGTGGAGAGTTTCTTAACTTTACATCATGGAGCTGATGCTGCTAACTAACCCATATATATTCAAGGTGTAGGAACAATTCTGTTGTATAGCAGTTAACAGCAGTCAGTTTATTAGCTTTCGATCTTTGAAGAGTCAAACATCTTAAAGAAGGTAACTAGCTTTGTGTTTTCTTCTCAACTGGAAGGAGTCTAGTTGATCTGAGGGAAAGAGCTTATCATTTTCTGAGTTCATTCCTAAAATTCTTCCTAACAGCTGATGGTTTCAAAAGGAATTGTTAGACATACAAATGTTGTAAAAGACATTAATACATTTTTTTCCTTCTGAAGCATGGCCCAATGAATACAGTGGACACTACTGCAATGGATATTGCAGTCATGTTTTTCAAACCACTTAGTTAATTGTGGCTGCCATTCTTTAGTTTTCAGTAAATTCTTAGAACTGGTGAAGTACATGTTTATTACTATATTTTTAGAGAGAAAAAAGATGAAATATGATAATGTAATTGGGAAGTTATATTTGGTTGTTTTGAGGAGTAAAATCTAATTTTCAACCTGCAAATGCATCATTATATAATATGTATGATTCATAAGTGTAAGTTTTAAAATTACAATTTTGCACAGCACAGGCTTTCAGTTACAAAGAATGTTTTACTGTATTTGTTAGATATTCCTTTGCTCTACTGCTATCATGAAATCAAATTTCTCTGCTGTCCCAGTTGCAGTATGGTAAACTACTCTGTTTTTGGTGATTAGTTTTCCTTTCTTCTAACTGATTACAAGCCAAATTATAAAATGCTGGGAGCATTCAGGCTTAAACCAGTTTTCAACTTTAAAGCATGAAAAGCCTATAGTGAGAATTTAATGAATTTACTTTTCTTTTTCTTTGTACTTTTCACTAACAGTTGAAGCCTGTGGCAGTTCTTGTTTGTCAGGTGAATTTAATACCAGACGTGAGATTATAATACAAGATTTATAATTGAGATTTATTTAGGAATCCCAAGTATTTACACAGAGCTTCCTAGTGTCAGAACTGAATTTACCAAAAAAAACTAGAAAAAAAGAATGTGAACAAAATTAAAATTATTTCACTAATAAAAAATTGACATGTAACATATTAATGCTTTTATATTGTGACACTCATTTTTTATGTACATTTATATATACAAACTTTATATAAATTTATATATTTTTATTTTAAATAAATAACCATCATACCTAAACAGAAGACAGCATCATCACAGAAGCTTTGTTTTTTAAACTTGAACATTTTTGACACCATAATACAGTAGTTAAGAAGAATCTTTGGAATTCATATTGTATATTTTCCATTTGCAAGTTATGTGACCTTGGGCTAGTTTAAACCTTTAAACATTAGTTTTTTATTTGTATAACAAGAAATATTAGGAATCATGAATATAAACAATAATACTGATCTTATAGAACTGCAGTAAATTTTAATGAACTTACTAAAGTTCATTAAAGTTCATAAAAACACTTACCAAAATGACCAAAACTTAATTTTACTTAACAAAAAAAAGATCTTGAAACAGTCTAACTCTGACCACGTGACTTTGCTTTGGCCACTCAGATGCTGGCAAGTGTGGCTGAATAAGAGACTTAGGAAGCATTTGTGTTTGCTCCCCTGTGTCTCTGCCTTTGCCATGTGGGCATACCTGTGCTAACCTGATGCAGGAAAAGAGACACATAGAGCAGAGACAAACTGCCCCCATTATTCCTGTTGTCCTTATTTTAGATGAGCTGATAGTGTTCAAAGATAAACTGAGGCATATTTAAAATTTTTAAGAGTTTGAGCATTTATCCACTTGAACTGGGAACTGCCAAACTAGAAATGGTTAGGAGCACCACCAACAGGACAACAGGAGGAGTTCTAGGAGAGATTTTTATAGAGAAAAGGCAGAAACAAGGTAAGAAAATTATTGATCAGCTGTAGCTTAAAGCCTAGTTGGCTGTTTGTAATTGATTGTCTTTAGGCTTCGATTTTGTAAACTTGAGGCATTCAAAGGCTTAGATTTTGGTTTGCTAGGGTAGGAGGTTGGCCATTAGTGCCACCACAGTCTAATGGCCTCTTTAATTAATTTAACAATAGCCATCCAGCTTTCAGACATGTGAGCAAGTAACGCTAAAATCTTCAGGACTACCTATTTGACATCCTGTTAATTCCACATACTTAAGAAAAAAGTATGTGTTCTATACTATTGAGTGGTTTTGTTTTTTCATCTTGGTTTTATTTGTCATTGTTTTAATAAATTTTATTGGGGTATAGGTGATTTACAATGTTGTGTTAGTTTCAGGTATATAGCAAAGTGAATCACCCATACATATACATATATGTCCATTCTTTTTTAGATTATATTCCCCATGTAGGCTACCACAGAGTATTGAATAAGTTCCCTGAGCTAAAAGTAGGTCCTTGTTACTGATGAATTTTGTATATAGTAGTGTGTATATGACAATCCCAACCTCCCAATCCATCCCTCCCCCTGAAGTTTCCCCTTTGGTAACCATAAGTTTGGTTTTGAAATGGGATCTGTTTCTGTTTGTGAATAACATTTGTATTATTTTTTATTAGATTCCACTTATTAGTAATCTCATATGATATTTGTATTTCTCTGACTTACCTCACTTAGAATGAGGTAGGTCTATCTATGTTGCAGCAGATGACCTTTTTTTTAATTTGATTGTTGGTCTTGTCCCCTTTTCTGGGAGACAGATTTATGATTTTTGTCATGATAGAATCTAAACTAAAAATCTCCATGAAATGTGCAAGTTTTAGCTAGGACAGTGATATTATGGATATTATTGCTTAGATTTTCTTCAAAACTTTCTTCAGTGGACCCCAGTCTGAATTTAAATATTTAACTGGTGTGATAAACTATGTACCCTTATTTTCAGAGATGGCAATCTAATCATTTAAACACATAAAACTGCATACATAGTACAATAAGTTAGTACAGCTACACTAGAATTATATTTCTCCAGAAATAGGAAAAGATCCCTATAGAGAGTAATTTAGAGTTTACAAATATCCTAACTTCTATTATCTCATTATTTTTGAATTTTTTGTCATATAAATACCAAGATAATCTGAATATTATTCAAAATTATATAAATACACCAGGAATTAACAAGTGTATTAAACAACACCAAGACTGAGTACATGAACTCAGATTTCAGTACATAACAAGAGACTGACTTAAATCACTTATAGTTACACAAAAACTATTAGAACTAATAATTAATAAATTCAGCAAAGTAGCAGGATACAAGATTAATACACAGAAATCTGCTGTAATTCTTCATATAATAATAAAACCAGAATGTAAAAAAAAAAAAATCCTGATTAAAACTGTATCAAAAAAAGAAAATAAGGGGGGAAAAAAAAGCACTTTAGGAATAAACCTAGCCAATGAGGTGAAAGCCCTTCAGGCTGAGAATTATAATACATTGATAAAGGATATAGAAAATGACTCATAGAAATGGAAAGATATCTCATGCTCTTGGATTGGAAGATAAATATTGTTAAAATGGCCATACTACCCAAAACAATCTACAGATGTAATGTAATCACTATTAAATTACCTGTGACATTTTTCACAGAACTAGAACAAATAATCCTAAAATTTACATGGAACCACAAAAGATCCAGGATTGCCAAAGCAATCCTGAGGAAAAAGAACAAAGCTGGTGGCATAACCCTACTAGAATTCAGACAATACTACAAAGCTACAGTAATCAAAACAGCATGGTATTGGCACAAAACATAGATGTATAGATCAATGAAACAAAGCTCAGAAATAAACCTACCTACAGTCAATTAATATTTGACAAAGGAGATAAGAATATACATTTGAGAAAAGACAGTCTCTTAAGCAAGAAGTACTGGGAAATTTGGGCAGTCTTATGTAAATTAATGAAATCAGAACACCCTTTCACACCACACATAAAAATAAACACAAAATGGCTTAAATATCTTAATGTAAGACATGACTTCATAAAACTCCTAGAAGAGAACATAGTCTCTGACATAATTTGTAGTAAATTTTCTTTGATAAGTCTTCCAAGGCAAAAGAAGTAAAAACAAAATTAAACAAATGGAACATGTCAAATTTAAAAGATTTGCATAGCAAAGGAAACCATAAACAAATGAAAAGACAAACTATTATGTACCAAGATAAAATGTTTGCAAACAATGAGACCAACAAGAATTTAATTTCCAAATATACAAAAATATCTGATACAACTCAATATCAAAAAAACTCAAACAACATAATCAAAAATGGAAAGACCCATTTCCCCCAAAAAGACACAGAATGCCAGCAGACACATGAAAATGTGCTCAAATCACTAGTTATTAGAGAAATGAAAATTAAAACTAAAATGAGGTTATCACCTCACACCAGTCAGAATGGCCATCATAAAAAATCTACAACTAATAAATGCTGAAGAGGGTGTGGGGAAAAGGGAACCCTCCTACAGTATTGGTAGGAATGTAAATTGGTGCAGCTACTATGGAAAACAATATCACATACCTTAAAAAACTAAAAATAGAGTTACAATATGATCCAGTAATGCCACTTTGGGGTATATATCTGGAAAAGACAAACTCTAATTCAAAAAGATACATGCAACCCAGTGTTCTTAGCAGCACTATTTACAATAGCCAAGACATGGAAGCAACCTAAATATTCATCAACATACGAATGGATAATGATGTGGTGTGTGTATGTAGCACAATGAAATACTTAGCCATAAAAAAGAATGAAAATTGCCCTTTGCATGAACATGTATGGACCTAGAGATTATGCTTCTAAGTGATATAAGTAGTAGCTGAAGAGACTGCCTTTTCTCCAAAGACAAATATTATATGGTATCACTGATATTTGGAATCTAAAAAAAATACAAATGTATTCATTTAAAAACAGACACAAACCCACATAGAAAAAAAAAAAATCCGGTTACCAATGGGGAAAGTGGAGGAGGGAATAAATTAGGAGTATGAGATTAGCAGATGTATACCATTATATAGAAAACAGATAAACAACTAGGATTTACAATATATTACAAGGAACTATATTCTACATCTCATAATAACCTATAAAGGAAAAGAATCTGAAAAATACATACACACACACATAACTGAATCACTTTGCTGTACACCTAAGGCTAACCCAATATTGTAAATCAACTATAATTCTGTTTGAAAAAATCACTTGTAATTCATTTTTAAGATGAATTATTCATTATTAGGTATAAGTACTTTTATTAGCTATTGAATAGTAAGATTAGTTTTTGCACGCCTGAATAAGAAGTATACAACTAGCAGAGTTCCCGTCGTGGCTCAGTGGTTAATGTATCCGACTAAGAACCATGAGGTTGCAGGTTCGATCCCTGGCCTTGCTCAGTGGGTTAAGGATCCGACGTTGCCGTGAGCTGTGGTGTAGGTTGCAGATGCGGCTGGGATCCCGTGTTGCTGTGGCTGTAGCAAAGGCCGGCAGCTACAGCTCCTGTTAGACCCCTGGCCTGGGAACCTCCATATGCCGTAGGTGCGGCCCTAGATAAGGCAAAAAGACCAAAAAAAAAAAAGTAGTATACAACTAGCTATACTGGCTGAATCTGTGAGTATGTAGCTAAGATTTGAGTTAAAGGAATATCTATGATGGCCAATATAAATCTTAAGGTGAAGGAGACTGACTATAGAATAAAATAGAAAAGAATAAAATGTAGTTCCTTAAAATACAAGATGCTTAAGAAGCAGAATGAGAAAGAACATTCATAGAATGAAACTGAAACTTAATATTCCAAGAGATAAAAAAAAAAAACTAGAAACTAAGTTGGAAGAAATTAAGAAAATTAATATAGCCATAACTTGACACATATGCACAGAGTTCAACTAAAATTAGGCATTAAAATTGACCACTGTTTTTATCAATCATAATGACTTTAGTAAGATGGTATTTGATGTGATAACTGTGGATCTGATTAAACAATAAATAGAACAAAACAAGATGAAACAATATATGGGACAAAATGAAAACTTATGTATATAAAGAAATGAAGTAAAATAGAGCTAAAGTACAAAGGTATCAGGGAAAATTTACTGTTTGCTGGTTTGGCATGAAATATGGTTCAGCAACTTTCTATGTTATATAGAATAATTAGTGGAAAAGTATTACTGAAGATACATAAAGAATAAAGTGATAGGAATTTTTTTTTTCTTAAGAGATGTGATGGGATAAAACAATAATGCTCAGGAAAAAAAATAACAAAAAAACTAGATAGGAACTTAAGACAGTAGGGTAAATTCCTCTATTCCTTTTATAAAAGGAAAGGAGGTAAAGATGAATGAGATTAGAGATAAATATAGATGATAAGATTAAGACAGAATAAATGCCCAACAGGCACAATTTCTCTAGAGAGCATGATACAAGGTCATCAACTGATGGCAGGGAGAAACAGAGATAAAGATTTTATAATTATTCTATATATGATTTATATATATATATGAGGTTTATACATATATGATACAGAAGGTAGGGAAGAGAAAGGGAAGGAGGTGAAAGGCAAGCAGAGAGAGGTAGGAACTAGAATGCAGAAAAAGGTGAAGGTTTTAAGGAGGAATAGTGCCTGTTTGATATGGTTCTTTGATATGGTTCTTTAGTTCCACTATATCTGTTTTTACATCAGGCTCATAAATTTAACTACATTTAATTTTCACTGATTCTTAAAAGTTCTGGTAGGTTTGATTTGTACCCAATCAACTTAATTAATATTTAAGCAAAATTAATACCATTGCTGTTGCTGAATATCTTCACTATCTCATTTAAGTTTAAAAAGCACCATTATTCAAAGTAATAATTTTCAAGGTCATATGGACATATAATATTTTTAGTTTAATAATTGTCCTCCATTATTAGTATTATAATTTCAATCATAAAAATGAGTATCTGGAAGTCTTTGTTTCTTAGGTATTTAATTATAAGATCATATAAAAGTGATTTTAAAAATGAAGAGAGTGTCACAAAATATAACCAGATGAATATAATCAGCTAAGACATAAGAATCATTAAAAAACATATCACAATAAAAATAAATTTCTGGATTTTTGACATGTGAAGTATATACATGTATATATACATGTATATATTTCATTCTACTTTAGAAGGCAATTTGAACCTATGAATAAGTATTTCCCAACTGAATTAAAATGACTCATATGATGACGTACAATATATTATATATTGTTTATACACTGTGAATTATGAAAATTTGAATTTAACAAAAAATATATGCACAATTTATATTAAACAACTAGGATTTTCTTCCCAATAGCTTCTGTTTGGAATTTATAACTCTTATTTAAGGAGTAATTAAGGAACATGGAAGTGTTAAGTAACAAAGAAATATTACTTTAAGTAATGAGGGGACAACTCAGAATACAAAAACATCTGTTTAAGCAAAATGGCAAACATCTTGATATTTGGCAACATAACCTACCCTAATCATAGCACAAAATGTTTTTATTTTACTTCATACTAACACAGTAATTAAAGCATTCTAAATTGTTATGTTTACAAAAATCTATGCATTTTTAACTCATTGCATAAATGAGTCCATGAAGGTTTGCCTCTCATATAATGTATTCCTTAGTTTGGTTTCCAACTTTTATCCAGAATTATAAAATTTCAAGTAATCAGCAAAAAAGCATAAACATCCATTTAAATGATGTTCTTAATTATTTTTGTTTACATAGAGAGATTCTGGGTGGTATGCTGGCTGATCATATTGCTTTATAAATGGAAGAATTCTTTTATTAATTTGTGGTATCCTACTCACGTGGCTCAGTGGGTCTCAAAGCAAATTTTTTCTCTAAAGCTTTACGTAGGAGAAAAAAAGGAACTGATGAAAAAGGAAGGTATAGCTTTAAAGTCAATTATTTTATCCAGTGCATTGCCAAATCATTAGATATAAATGCAATTTTGTTCCAGAGAGGAAACATGGAAAGATATTTTCCTATCGCTACCTTTTCATGTTTGTGTTGAGGATTCTTAAGGCATTTCTGCACTCAAACAAGAAAAGAAAAAGAAAAATTATTGTAAAAAAAGAAACACAAAAATGGTTTCTCAAATAATTACAAAGAAAGGAGGAGAAACTAAGTAAAGATCAATGGGAACACAGGCTGCAGTCAAATTTTGGATCTGAGACAATTCTGTAACTCAACCACTAATCACTCTAATCTGATCTCTAAAAAGGATCTGAAAAAGTTTTGTCATGCAGAGTTGTGACTTGGTTAGTAAAGGTGAGCCTTGGGCTGTAACTTGCAAGTACTCAGCGTGCATGTAAGGAAATAAATATCTCAATAAACTCACTTCAATAGGCCAGAGGCCAAAGTAGACAAGGCTTCAGAAGCTACTTTCTTGAGTTCATTTCATGCTTCTGTCAGGCAGCCCCTTATTAGGCAGCTACTGTGTTCAGAACATGGCAAAAGAGCAACTGTTAATGTGCCCACGTGAGTCATGGCCCTACTGCACTCATCTATGTGGCCATAACCTCAATCAGAGATTCAATCATGATCCCCGTTGCGTGTGTGATTGTAGGACGACTCCTGGCAAATTGGATAGAAAGAAAAAAAAGGAGTTTTTCTTTTACATTCAATTTGCTATGGTTATAGGCCCAATCACTATATCTCTTATGATTTGTTAGAAGAATTCAAGGTACAAGGGGGTATTGTAGCAGAGGGCATGCAGTATTCATAAGGCACCATATAGGGAAATATAGAGGCCCAACAATCCAACCAACTTGCTTGATCTCTCTACCCTTCATCATTTTCCACATGTCAAGTGTCTCTGTCCTGGTGTCTCTTCCTCGTGAGAAAACACAAAGGGAATGAATAACCCATTATCCACATAATAAATTTTAGACTCAGTTTTTGTCTGTGAAAATGAATAGATATCTTTGGAGCCAATTTTAGAAGTCATAGGTTCCGGGTCCTTCTGTCACTTACTACCTGAACTTGAGCAAGTTATTTAACCTCTCTAAGCTCGAGTTACCACGTCTATGAAATTGAAATAACAGCAGCTAACTCACAGGGCACTGTGGGTCAAATGCAACTCCATAAGTGAACAGGCTCTGGAAACTGCAAAGTATAGCACAGTTTAAAGTATTATTACTGAGCATAGTTTCTCCTTTCTGGCACAAAACATAGATAAAATTGGAATTCTTTTTCTATGTCTCTTTTAGTAAGTCAAAATAAAAGTTTATCCACAGAAAACTTGTCCTTGGGTCCCCTGAATTGGAGATGGACGTAATTATGACCTAACTGATTCTATTTCAGCCTTTAAATAAAATACCCATACCCATGGAGAGAGAGATTATTAACTTCATAATGTCTAATGGGCTTTATTTTGAGTTGGGGAATCTTGTAGGTGTTAAACTCTTAATTTCAACATCACTTTTTTCCTAGCCTAAATTTAGTATTAAACTTGATGTCAATGTTAGGCATGTTCATATAAGACCTTTTTTGTGTAACAATAGGCAAAAACATTTAACAAGATAATATCCGCAAACATGCCAACCTTACCACCACTTTTTACCCTCTAGAGCCAAAGCTATATTCATACATATATATGAAGAATTCTGCTATTGCCAAATTTATTCCTGAGAATTTGGTAAGAAATGATTTATGAAGACAGAGAATGAAAGGGATAAGGAGAGGAAAGAATGAGGAAGAGAGAGGAGAGGAGGAGAGAAGAGCAGAGAAGGGAGAACTGGAGAAGTAGGAATGGTTGGTCTGTACTTGAAGAGCAAAATGAAGTCTTTGGAAACAAGAAGTAGTAGACATGGGAAGGAAAGATAGGGGAGGAGGAGAAAGAGAAATCCTTAAAAACTCAGCTTCTACAAGCTTGGGATTGAATGCCGAGAATGAGAAGAAAAAGAAAATTAAAATTTTTGAAAAATTAGCTGCCACCCATAGAATAGAAGTTCTATGGTATATATATATATATATATATATATATATATATATATATATATATATATATATATATATCATTGTGTTCTGTGAGCTCAGGTTTTCATTTAATTATATTTATTAATTTTTATTTTTTGGGCTCTAAGTCTCAGCACAAAAATGGGATATTATGTGGTCCTAGATATATTCAGTTGATATTTTAACTTTTTCAATGACAAACTATATCAATAGAAAATCCACATATCAAAGGATGTTCCTTATCATTCCTGAATAGTCAATTATAGTTGGTCAAACTTTTATTGGAAAGCAAGTACATTTTATAAAGGATTATTTCATAGGAGTATGCATTCTCATATTCTTTGCTTCCTTACTATAGTAAATTCGTACTAAAAAAACAAAATGTATTATCAAAATTAACAGTAAATTATATTCCATTTTCTCTATTTTTAGCTAAAAATCACTTTATTTAATGTTGTATCTAAAATAGCTGCTTTGTAGATCTTTTATAGATAATATCAATTGTTCTTTCTCTGCTATGGCCAATATAACTTACATTGAATGAAAAGAAAATTCTCTTTGATTAGGCTGGAAAAGTGACATGCCTTTGATGTTTCTCTCTCAAATATAATACTAATATTTATTCAGCACCCACTGTGTGCCAAGCACTGGCCATCTTTTTTAAATCATTTTGTGGTACACTAATGGTCTCTCAATTGAATTGAAACTAGGATTTAGCCACAGGACATTGATATAGACAAAAACCTTCCAAGCTGAAAAGTAAAGTATTATTTAATTATTAAGAATGACCCTTACAATATAATTTATTTTTATTTTCTAGGTAATTATTGAAAGTTTCTGCATTAGTCATACTGTAAGTGAAATCAGAATCACTCTTAGTTCTGAAAAACAGGTTGGCACATAGTGCCAATATTTTGCAATGGTACTAATTTGAAGCACGGTATTTAATTAAATCTACGAAGAATGTATTGTTTATTCAAGTTCTAGGGTCCAGAGCTAAAATGATCAGTATTAGCAATATGGTTAGAAAAATGTGTCTCTGATGAGAATTAATTGACACAATGACTCATGTTTTTTGAGAGAGTAAGAGGATGGTTCATAAATAGGTAAGGGTAAACAGATAACATTTTATAATTAACAATATGTATATGCTGTATGCCTTGTTGGAAACAGATATTCATTTTCCTGTAAAAATTCAGCATCCTAAAAACTTGAAGAGAAATGAAGGCCAGTTAAGAACTATATTTTCACGCCTGAGTTCTAACTCGCTCTCAGTAAGATGAAAGGGTAGTTTACAAACAATATGGTCCAAAAGACTTGAAAAATTGATCTTCCACAGACTTTGATACATGGGAAGTTTGTAAAGATGGTAAATTTAACCTTGGCTCTTATTTAAGCCTTCTTTTGGAACAGTGAACTTGATTTTACTGACTTGTAAAAGCTGACCTCATTGTTCCTAAACAGACTTTCCCATCTTAACGGGTTATTAATATTGCCAATGTTGTTTTATTCAGAAACAAAAACTGGTGTGAACATACTTTAAAGTGAATACCGTGCAGTTAACTGCCACATAAAACTACTGCAGGTGAAATAAGTTACCTGGAACACTACCTTCTTTTTTCTGAGGTATATATTTTTCTACTAGTAGTATTTCCTTCTATTTTTGCTCACAATAAGGCCTTTTCTCCTTATGTGGTAAGAAGGAAATGAAGTGACTATTGCAACAAATGCGGGGTAGAACTAGCAAAAGCAGAGAGCATGGTTTGTTTTAAGAACAAAATACTATAAATTCCACTCATGTGTTATCTGAAAAAGGCAATTTTATAAGCTGTAAAAATCAGGACGTGAATATAAAAATGGCTTACTAACATGGGAATCCTTTGGACTGGATTTTATCACCAGTGTGAATACGTGACTTTTAATCCCACTTGTGGGATCTGTGATGCTATGTGGAAATATGAATGACTGAACAACTCATTATGATTAAAGTGTGACTTTTCTAGGAGAGCTGAAGCTCAAGCTCAACCTTTTCCTTTTCTCATATTATACAAATATTATCAATAAAATTAATGATTATTGTTATGAAGTAATTACCTAAAAAATATTTTGGCTTATATTGTACTTGCAATGAGCTTTAATTAGGAAATTATATCAAGAATGTGTGACTGAGAAAAAACACATCTCCTCCCTCTGATTTTGAACTTATGTTCTCTCTCCCCTTAAGGATCTTGTGCTTATCTGTTTGCTCCTCTATTCCTAGCATGTTGAATCTCACCCTCATCTCTTATCCTTTTGCCTTTAAACTTTCTCACCTCCTTGACCTTTTGTCTCATTATTTTTTTGTCTTTATTCTGATTCTGTCTGACACAATACTCACTTCTTAATCTCTAAGGTACACTGGAACCTGAAAGTTCATACATTAAGATCACTAGTAGTGTTCTTTCTAGAACCAAACAAAGCACTTTTTCAGTCATGGAACTTTAGAATCTTTGAAATTTTGACCAAGCTATTGGTCATGTTCTCTCTGTTTAAAAGTCTTTTGTTTCATCATATCTATGACACTAAAATTTCCCAGTTTTCTAAGTTCTCTCATTCTTTCTCTTCTGAAAGTAAATCTCTATACTCTTTTCTTTTTCTCAAGATATTTTTAAAGAATTACTCACTCTCATCTTTTGCCACGACCTTTCTACTACATAGGAAGGTATAAGATTTTAAGTACTTACTAAACCTGTGTACTTTAATATGTTGTTGTCACTTCAAACTCAACACTCATTTAAAAAAAAAAAAAAAGCTAAACATGATTCTTCCTTAAGTTAGTTCCTATTTTTCTCTTTACTATTCCTCTTCTCACCCTAGAGCTATCTCTGGTATCTTGATAGGCCCTACATGCTAGTACTGCCACACTTTGTTTATGCAACTTTTTTTGTTTTCTTTTTAGCTTCTATTTGTTTCTTCATTCATGTTCCTATTACTTCAACTCTAAGGTATTTATCAGTCCTCTTCCATCACATCAGACAAAGTATGCCAAGGAACTTTGTCAAACAACAATTTTAAAGTGAAATACAATGGTTACTGCTACTACTACTTCCACCACTATCACCACCATTACTACGACTACCACTACCACCATTAGTACTGCTACTATCATCACTACCACCACCACCATTACTACTACTACTATCATCACTAGCACCACCACTACCTAACTGCAAAATTATAACTTGTCTCCCTGCTTCCATTACTATCACCACACAATTACCACTACTACCACCACCACCACCACCACCATTACTACTACTACTACTAACATCACCACATTGCAAAATTCTGATTTGCCTTCCCGCTTCATTTACTACCATCACACAATTACTACTACTACCACCACCACCATTACTACTACTACTACTAACATCACCATGTTGCAAAATTCCAATTTGCCTTCCCGTTTCCATTACTACCACCACCACCACCAACACCAGAACATTGCAAAATTCTAACTTGTCTCCCTTCTTCCATCACCACCACCACTGCCACCACTATTACCACTACTACAACCACCATTGCCACCACTACTACTACTACTACTACTAACACAACCACATTGCAAAATTCTAACTTGTCTCCCTGCCTTATGTCTCCCTTATTCAAATTCATCCTGCATTTAACCATCTGATTGGTTTTTCTGAAGATAATCACAACACAGATAATCCCAACTGTAAAAGTCAATGTCTCTCCATTTCTTTCTATGATTCCTGGAACTGATATTTAAGACTTCTCATAACACACAAATCTGCTTTCCTATACATGCATCTTCTTGACAAAATCCCTGGTTTTGCATGCATACCAAATATGCTATTTTTATTACCATTCCTGTTTGAAAATTCAGTATATGTCATCCTCCATGACTTTACTTTTTCAAGAATACTTCCAAGTTCTTTTACCACCTAACTTTTTTGCACTTACTCTCTGAGGTATGAAGCTGTAACTTAGTGCATACAACAATGTATTGTTAGTGTTTTCTATGAGTATGTTTTGAATATCATCTTAATTTTAAGTTCCTTGAACAAATATTTTAAAAATTATTTTTCACCATATATCCTAGAACAGTTGATTTTCTGAAAATATTACTTCCCATTTAATTAATGTATTTTTGAAAACATATAAAATACTATAATATCACTTAAGTATTCATTCTAAAAAGGTACAATACTCATTCAATTAGCTTTTTAAAAAATTTTGTTTGAATAAAAAGTCATATGAAAGGAGTTCCCATCGTGGCTCAGTGGTTAATGAATCTGACTAGGAACCATGTGGTTGCAGGTTCGATCCCTGGCCTTGCTCAGTGGGTTAAGGATACGGTGTTGCTGTGAGCTGTGGTGTAGGTTGCAGACGTGGGTCGGATCCCACATTGCTGTGGCTCTGGTGAAGGCCAGCAGCTACAGCTCCTGTTAGACCCCTAGCCTGGGAGCCTCCATATGCTGTAGGTGCGGCCCTAGATAAGGCAAAAAAAAAAAAAAAAAGACAAAACAAAGTCATATAAAAAAAAAAGTCATATGAGATATTACTACATGAATTCTCTTAGTTTACATAGGAGAAATAGTATTATTATTATTATTGTTTATATTTATTTATTTTTTAATAACAATGAATTTTATTTCAATTATAGGTTTACAAAGATCATCACAAGTCAATGTGATAGATTTTGTGTCCCAAACCCACAGTGCATCCCCGCAATCCCCAGACTGTCCCACTTGAGAAACCAAGGTTTTCCAAAATCTGTGAGTCATTATCTGTTCTTCAAAGAAGTTCATTGTGTCTCTTTAGTTTCCACATGTAAGCGGTAGCATTGGGTGTTGCTGTCTAATTGTCTGACTGGTTTCACTTCGCATGATAATTTCTAGGTCCATCCATGTTGCTGTAAATGCCATTATTTCGTACCTTTTAATGGCTGAGTAATACTCTGTTGTATGTACCATATCTTCCCTATATACTCCTCTGTCGATGGGCAATAGGTTGTTTCCATGACCTGGCTTCTTCCCTCTCTAGCTGCTTTAAATGTAAAGTTAGGTTGTTTATGTGAGCTTTTTCTTGTTTCCTGAGGTAGGCTTGTATTGCTGTATACTTTCCTTTTATAACTGCTTTTGCTGCATCCCAGAGGTTTTGGAGTGTCGTATCTTTGTTGTCATTTGCTTCTAGGTATATTTTAATTTCCTCTTTGATTTCTTCAGTGATCCATTGTTTGTTTAGTAGCATGTTGTTTAATCTCCACGTGTTTGTATTTTTTGCCATTTTTTTCCTGTTGTTGATTTCCAATCGCATGCCATGGTAGTCAGAGAAGATGCTTGAAAATGATTTCAATTTTCTTAAGGTTACTGAGGTTTGATTTGTAGCCCAGGATGTAATCAATCTTAGAGAATGTTCCATGCACACTTGAGAAGAATGTGTATTCTGTTGCTTTTGGATGGAATGTCCTGTGAATATCTATTAAGTATATGCCTTTCCTGGTGAGCCTTGTCATTTGTGGTGTTTTTGTTTCTGGTTGTGGCCTTTGCTTTTCTGCCTAGAGAAGTTCCTTTAAGATTTGTTGTAAAGCTGGTTTAGTATTGCAGAAATCTCTTAGCTTTTGCTTATCAGTAAAGGTACTGATCTCTCCTTCAAATCTGAATGAGAGCCTTGCAGGGTAAAGCAATCTTGGTTGGAAGTTTTTCCCTTTCATCACATTAAGTATATCATGCCACTCCCTTCTGGCCTGCAGAGTTTTAGCTGAAAAATCTGCTGATAACCTTATTGGGGTTCCCTTGCATGTCATTTGTTTCTTTTCCCTAGCTGCTTTCAAAATTTTCTCTTTGTCTTTAATTTTGGTCATTTTGATTAATATGTCTCGGGATGTTCCCTCTTTGGTTTATTTCATATGGTACTCATTGCGCTTCCTGATTTTGAGTGAGTGGTTCCCTTCCCATATTAGGGAAGTTTTTGGCTATTATCTCTTCAAATAGTTTTTCTGTCCCCTTCTCTCTCTCTTCTCCCTCTGGCACCCCTATAAAACAGATGTTGGTGCCTTTAACATTATCCCAGAGTTCTCTGAGACTCTGCTCATTTCCTTTCAATCTTTTATCTCTTTTCTCTTCTGCATTAGTTATTTCCACTAATCTGTCCTCCACCTCACTGATTCGTTCTTCTGCCTCCTGTATTCTACTCTTGGCTGCTTCTAGTGAATTTCTGATTTCAGTTATTGTATTTTGCATCTCTTCTTGTTTAATTTTTACAGCTTGTATTTCTCTGCTCAGTGTTTCCTGTAAATTACCAATCTTTGCCTCCAGTCTATTTCCAATGCCTTGCATCATCTTCATCATCAACAGTCTAAAGTCTCTTTCTGGGAGGCTGATAATCTCCTCATCACTGAGGTGTTTTTCTGGGCTTTTTTCTTTCTCCCTTATCTGAGTTATAGTTTTCTGTCTTTTCATTTTTATAGGTTTTTGGTGTGGTGACCTTTTTGCCAACAGAGTAGTAGCCTCTCTTAGTTCAGGTGTTTGCCTCCCCTGTGGCTAAATTTGGTATGAAGGGGGCTTGCTGTAGGCTTCCTGATGGGAGGGAGTGATGCCTGCCCACTGGTAGGTGGGATTGGTTCTTATCCCTCTGGTGTGTGGGGCTTTGTGTCTGGATGAGATTAGAGGCTGGCTGTGTGCCTGAGGGGTCTTTAGGCAGCCTGTTTCCTGATGGGTGGGGCTGTGATCCCACCTGTATTACTGTTTGGCCTGGGGCTTCTCAGCACTGATGGGAGGGGCCAGATTTTCCCAGAAATGGCCACCTCCAGAGAAATGCAGGCTGATGAATGTTCCCAAGAGCTTCACTTCCAATGACCTTCCTCCACCACAAGCCACAGTCACCCGTTTTCCCAGGAGATCCTCCAAGTATTGCAGTCAGGTTCCACCCTGATTCCTATGGAGACTGCTTTGCCCTGGGAGCCAGTGCACGTGAAAGTCTGTGTGTGCCTTTCAAGAATGGGGTCTCTGTTTCCCCCAGTCCTGTGGAGCTCTTGCACACAAGCCCTGCTGGCCTTCAATGCCAGATGCTCCGGGATCTCTTTCTCCCTGTGCCCGATCCACAGGCGTGGGGATTTGACATGGGGCTCAGAACTGTCAGTCCTGTAGCTGAGTCTCTGTGGTGCAGTTACTTTCCTTTCTGTGGGGCTTCCCACCTGGGAGGTATGGGGTTGCTTCTATTGCATAATCGCCCTTCCTACCTCTTGATGTGGTCTCCTCTTTGTCTTCTGGTGTAGAATATCTTTTTTGGAAGTTTACAGTCCATTTGGTTGAAGGCTGCTCGGCATTTGGTTGTAGTTTTGTTGTTTTTTGAGAGAGAAGTTGAGATCCAGTCAGGAGAAATATTATTTTAGAAATATTATACTGCTAACATATTTCTTTCCTATAATTAGGAAAGTTTTATTACAGTTGAAAAACAATCCATAGCTTGACAACTGAAAGAAATAACCATAATTTTAAAAACCTGTCATAATTTCTTGATTTAACTGGACTGAAAGATAGAAAGTGGCTGAAATGATTAAGGCCAAATGACCATGATGCCTGGGTTAATTACTATTGAGGGTGGGCATGCTCTCTCATAATGCTAATTAGCACTCTTGCAAAACCATGACATTGACTGGGTAGGGGAATGAGACCAGACCACGACAAATCTGTTTCCCTTATTAGAAAAATAGTTTAAAGCACTGACTCCAGTGATGGAGGCTTACCAAGATCATCTGAGGATATGACAGAACACTAATTTTTGTTATTTATATTTTTCATAACAAAATTATACATTTCTGGAAAGTACTACTTCTCCTTGAAATAGAATCTGTACAACATTGTGGAAAAGATCCTAATTCATATTTAATACTTTTCTCAGATTAAAATTTAATAATGGCTATAGAGGAATTTTACTTAAATGAAAAGATTAGTAGTAATTTTACGTGCCATATACTCTTGCTTATACTTAATTTATATGAGTTTATTTAATATTATTATTATTAACTCTAATAATAATGACTGGATTGAATTTTGTTTCACACTTGCCTGTTATCATCATTAAACAAAATATTTTAAATGATACTCATATTTGCTTTTACAATCTTCATCCTGGAAATCTCTATAGAATACAACAGAGCCAAAAAGAAACAAAAGACAAAATAAAACAATCAGTCCCTGGAAGGAGGTGTGTGCAGAATATTCTTTTAAATAATTTGGCCTTTAATGAATCTAGTCTTCCTGGTGTTTGGCAGAGTACAGAAAACATTCATCTTTCGAAATAAGAATAGGACAGAGAGTCCCAAGGGCAGATTGGTTATGGAATCTTTTGCAAGTCAGCCCTACAGAGTTCCCCTGTGGAGAACACATGTGTCATGGAAAAAACAAGCTGTTTACATTTTCCAAATTTTAAAACTTTTCCTTCATTACCATTTTCCTAGTTTAATAAACCAGAAACCCATAAAAATCATAAAGAAATGTTTAGAGAGGTAAGGAGATGAAAACGGTGAAATAAAAATACCTAAAAAAAGAGTACTTTGGCAGTTTGAAATAATAGCTTGGATGATAATCTTCTGACCTGTAAATCTCTATTTACAATAAAAACAATACAAGCCTGAAAAACTTGTAGTACATGGAGTGACTGTGTTACTTTATAGTGATAATTGATATCAATAATATATATACATTGAGAGATTTTTTTGAGATACTAATGATAAAGGCTGCCCTTTCATAAATATTTTCTTTCACAAAATTCCGCTTTGATAATAATGAAAGAGTAATTTTTTTTTTTTTTTGGTTGTTAGGGCCACACTTGCTGCATATGGAAGTTCCCAGGCTAGGGGTCAAACTGGAACTGTAGCTGTCGGCCTATGCCACAGCAACGTTGGATCCAAAGCCACGTCTGCGACCTGTATCACAGCTCACGGCAATGCTGGATCCTTAACGCACTGAGCAAGACCAGGGATTGAACCTACAACCTCATGGTTCCAGTTGGATTCATTTCCACTGTGCCATGATGGGAACTCCAAAATAGTAATTTTTGAGTCTCCTGTGTATTCAAATATTGCAAATACTGTAACAGATATAATTTTCAAGAATATAAAAGAACATATTAGAAGACTGTTAAGGATGATTTTATTCTAGAGCCAAGCTATTGAATATACTACCAGCCACATGTTTCTAAATGAATTGATCTTTTAATTAATTAAAATTGAAAATAATAAACATACTGTTACTCAATTGCACTAGATTCATTTAAATTCTCAGTAGTCATATGTGGTTAGGAGCTGCTGTATTGAATAGTGCAGAAATCAAATATTTCCCTCACTTCAGAAAGTTCTATTGGACAGTGACGTTCTAGAGTTATATTAAAAATGAAAAAAAAGTTCACCTTATTGAATGTAGAATCTTGTAAGAACTCTAAATGTTTACATAAAATGTACAATATAAAATCAGTACATTTGTTTAAAACATAATAGAACAATTTATCATCATGTTTATGCTAATTACTTAATTTCATTTTAGGAGATTCTGAATAGTTCAATAAAAATATGTTTAGTTTTCCATATCTAATATTTTGAATATGTGTATACAAACCCCTTCTGCTCAGTGCCAGACAACAGCCAAGCTTTACTTACTATTATAGTCTATATTTAAAGTATAATAACCCAGTTTTATACTAAAAAATTTCAAATATTTTCATTACATATTGCTTTCAAATAATTAAAAATACCTTGTTTATATTTCCAAACTAATTTTAGCTGGGAAGGAATTGGACTCATGGAAATCTTCAGCTTTTAAAGTTCATTGGTTTCTGAATTATTGAAGCACACTAAGTTTAAATTGAATTTAAAATTGGAAAAGCACTCCTATTCCCTGCTTCTGGCTTAAAACTAGCCAAAGGATTCTGCTCAAAGTTTTAAGTCATTGGAACTTTAACAAATGTCCAAAAGTTAGCTTAACTCTAATGTTTACAACTTTTAATATATTCATGTAAATTAGAGACCTAACACTATAAGGAAGCTACCTTTAGAGTAGACAAGTATAGCCATCTAAGGACCAAGAAATAGTCCATGTACACTTTTTCATAATTATAATTCACGTGGACTGAATAGTCATTCAATTAGTACTATAAATTCAATTCTCATCTTGTTATTGAAAGAGATATAAGCAGAGAAATAGATATAGCATTACATACAGCAATGTAATGTTGAATGGAATTTGTCCCCACCTCCTTTTTTTTTCAGGCTGCACCCATTAGATATGGAGGTTCCCAGGCTAGGCGTCAAATCAGAGCTGCAGCTGCCTGCCTATGCCACAGACACGGCAGATCCAAATAGCATCTGTGACCTACACGACAGCTCATGGCAACGCCAGATCCTTAACCCACTGAATAAGGCCAGGGATCCAATCCATGTCCTCATGGATACTAGTAGGGTTCATCACCACTGAGCCACAACAGGAACTGCTATCCTCTTTTTTAGGATAGCAGAGAATAAGTGCCCTCAAATTCTGAAGAAAGTAGCAGTTAACTGCAGACTCCCTTTTTTCCTGAGAACATCTTAAAAGATACCACTGTACTGTGTCTCTCAAACTCACTTCCCCCTACATGACCATATAGGATAATACTGGAAAACAGAAGTGGATAATCCAAAGAGTGGAGTTGTAGGCCTGCAAATAAATGGCTTTGTAATTTCTCCTCTCCTTTCTGTGAAGTGAGGTAGAGGTCCATTCTCTCCAAGCTAAATGAATCATATTCCAGATAATAATTGAATAAGCATGGGGATGTTTTCTATAGAAAGAGATTTGTTACCCATCCCACAATAGATGGTTGCTAAACTATGAAACTGATGATCTTATGGTAGTACATCTGAGTGGAGGTCTCTAAGAATACTTAGAGAAAACTGCCATGTGGTCCCTGGAGTTTGGAGCACATGTAAAAAGAGACTCATACATGCCTTTCAACTATGTAATTCTGAACAGCTGGGAGTCTTGGCAGCTACAGCTCACAAATTTAGGTTATGAGGAGTAAGGGCAGTAGATGAGTGAGCTAAATTTCCTCTGCTGGGCATGACTTCGATGCACAGGTTTCTTTGCAGGTAAAAGTGGTTTCTTTAGAAGATAGGTGGTTAAAGCCATCCTGAACTGTACTGCACTCAAGAAAATGGACTACTGAGGCGAGGGATTTTAGAAGTAACTTTTGCTAGAGAATTAATGTTGGAGGCAGGAGCTGAGAGAATCAGGTCATAGATATGCTTAATTACAGAATCATCAACTATGAAAATTCCTTGGAGTTTTCTAAGAGTTCCACAACAATCTCTTATGAAAGATAAAAGTTCCATATTTCTCTAACAAAACACCAATCACAAATGTCTTTTGTCTTTTCTATGCTTCCTCTCACGGCTCTTGACTCTATCCTCAAAGAATCAGAAATGCAGAAAATTGATCAAGCTCTCTTATTTTTGGGAGATCCCTACACCATGACTCTGACACTAGCTAGAGTGAAGTGGAGAAGGAGTGAAACAGCAAAAACTATCAGCTGTACATTATGTATAACGAATCTTTAATGTGGTCATGGAAAGCTATTTTAATTCCTGAACGTTACTTGAAAGGTATGGGATTTTTTGGAGATGCTGTCACAGCGCAGGAAAGACAGCAAATCAAGAACACTTGAAGGCAGAAGTTGTGGAAGTTTCTTCCTTGTACCTTCAACAAATTTAAACCAAATTTGTTACATACATATAAACCAAATTTTTTTCTAGAAAACCATCTCAAAATGAGTGTCATTGTTTCAAAATGGGAAGCAGGTGAGAGAAGATGGATGACTATTGGTAAATAATCACTGCTACAAAAAGGAAGAAAAACACTGAAAATGCATAGGGTATAGATATGGGTAGTTATCTTAGGATTTTCAAGTGCACTCAAACAATTTTTGTTCAACTCTTTCCAATTTTAAAATAATTTTCTTTGATAGGGAAGAAATAAGTTCTGTTTTCTCACTGTTAGCTGTTATTATTACACTATTTCACTTAGAAATATGTCTAACTTTTCATTTTTTCTTTTCATTTCCAACATAACCCAAAGGTTTTGTTTGTTTCCTTAAGTATTTTCCTCCCTCAGGTGTTAGCTTATACTAGGATACACTTTTCTTTCACCTTTCCTTATAAAATTTTATTACCTTTTAGCTTGTCCTTTAATAAATACCTTTTATATTGTATTTTGTATTCTAAATTTTCAGCTTACCAGAGAAATATGGATATTTCTGAATATCTATACCCATTTTCAGTGCCCTAGAATCATGAATGATTATTTTAGAATATCAGTTTGATAGCATTCTACCAATGTGATACATTTTTTGATCTTTTGCTACATGCTCAATCTTAATTTTAAAAACTATTTTATTAAACTATAGGATGTGTGTAATGCATAGAGATCCATTTTCTTATATTTAGAAACTACACTACAATTGAGTAAATCTCTTCCAAATTTTCAGTCAATTCCACTTCACCAGTTTTTAATATTGGTTAAAATACAAAATCTTAAAATTTCATTTTACAGAATATTACTAACAAAAGCAAAGTAAAATAAAAATGTGAAATTCTTCAACATTCATATATTTGTTTTGGTGTACAATTTTTCACAAAGTCTTATTTATTTTTCTCCATATGGTTAGGTAGGCCTCTGCATTTTCACAAGATTTCCAGTTACGTTTCACACTTTTAAAATAGTTATCTAAATATTTATCCCCATTCTTCCACCTCCTGGGTTACATAGGTCCATTAGAAATATGTACACATTTACAAAAAAGTACTTAGAGCTAATTGTCCATTCCCTTAGAATTTTGTTTCATTAGATGACTCTTAAATTTGGTGTAGTTAGCTGGTTTTACGTCATCTTTTAAAAAATTTTATCGTTAATGGGTAGAGCAAGATGGCAGACAAGTAAGACATCTCACTCACCTTCTCCCACAAACACATCCAAAAAACATACCTACGTGTAAAACAACTCACACAGAACATCAACTGAATGCTGGCAGAACTTAAACCTCCAAAAAGGCAAGAAACTCTTGAAATAACTGGGTAGAACAAAAGAAAAAAAAGAGAGAGAGGGAAGGAACCAGGCCAGGACGAGCATTACTGAGAGGGAGCTATGAAGGAGAAAAGGAACCCACATCCTGGGAAGCCACCTAACTGATGCAAAGATCAGCCAAGGAGATGGGACCTCAAAGTTGCCAAGAAAAATGCAGCAGCTGGACTGAGAATGGCAAAGCAGTGACAGCCATACAGATCACCTGAACCACCAGCCTGTACATTATAGCCTGAGAGGCTTGGGTGGGGGCTGGGCGCTGAGACTTAGGCTCCGGAGGTCAGTCCCCTGAAGAGGACTGGGGTTGGCAGTGTGGAGACAGCCTAAGGGGCTAAGGAGCAGTGCACCATGGGGGGCGGGGAGTGGTAAGCCACGGACTGGGGAATGGAACACCATGGCAGAGGGAACCTGGGAGAAGGTCCAGACCAGGAGGAGAGGCAAGGTGCTATTGTTGGAGGGGGTGAGAGGAAGAGGGAAGGACCACCATAGGAAACTCCCTGCACCCAAGCATGTGCATGCACCCACAGGCTCTCAGAGGGTGGGATGGCTCTGGCGCAGGCCATGGGTGGTGAGAACCCACTCGCTAGTCTATGGCAGACAGGGCAGCTCTGTGGCAGGCCGTGGGTGGCGAGAAGCTACTCACTAATCTACGGGAGACTGGGTGGCTCTGGCACAATCTGCGGGAAGCCTCTCGTTAGTCCATGGGAGATGGGGTGGTTCTGGCACAGGCTACAGGCAGTGAGAAGCCACTGGCTAGTTTATGGGAGACTGGGCAGCTCTAGCAAAGGCTATGGGTGGCAAGAAACCTCTTGCTTGTTTATGGGAGACTGGGTGCTTCTTGTGCAGCTTACTGGGGGCCAGGCACCTCACGTGTGGGCTAAGGGCATCAGGGGCCTAAGGGCCTAAGCACCATACTCTGATGCTCTCACTTCCCTGGGAACACACCCATCCTGCAGCTGTCACCGCCAAATGTTCTGGGCAGCACCCAGACACTTGGTCACTGTCCCTTCCCAAGACCCTGCAACTAGAAGCGGCTGGTACAGCACCTTCTGTGTGGACTAAGTGGGACAGGGTGCTTCTTGGGAGGTCTACAGGCAGTGGGGACAAACCACAGCAGTTATCCCTGACTCCAGAGGTGGGCGTGGCCCACCACTACTGGGGATACCTGAACAAAAATCACTTGCAGCCCCAACCACCTCACAGGGCACCACAGAGAAGGGCATTGCTAGGGGACACCACCTGTTGCTGCTCTTGCTCCCCTGGGAGCACATACACCCTGCTGCTGCCACGGCCAAATGCTCTGGGCAGTGCCCAGACACTTGATCACTGCCTCCTCCCAGGAACCTGCAAGTAGGAGCAGCTTGTACAGCACCTCCTGTGGGGGCTAAGCAGGACGAGGGGCTTCTTGCATGGTCTATAGGAGGTGGGGGCAAACCACCTCAGTTATCTCTGGCTCCAGATGTGAGAGTGGCCCTCCACCACTAGGGGTCTGTGAACAGGCACCACTTACAGCCCCAATCACCTCAAGGGCACCACAGAGGGCACTGTGACCAAATACAACCTGCTGGTGCTCTCGCACCCCTGGGAACACAATACCGCTGCTGCTGCCACTGCTTAATGCTCCAGGCAGTATCCACATACCTGTTCTCTGTCACTTCCCAGGATCCTGCAACTAGGAGCAGCCTGTGCAGCACCTCCTATGTGGGCTAAGTGAGATGGCTGCTTCATGCATGATCTACAGGTGGTGGGGGCAAACCAGCACAGTTATCATTGACTCCAGAGGTGGTTGTGGCCTGCTACCACTAGGGGTCACTGAACAGGCACTACCTGCACTTCCAGTCAACTCAGAGGAGGGCACTGCAATCCAACACTAGCTGTTGTTGCTCTCATTCCCCTGGGAACTCACACACCCAGCTCCTGCTGCTGCCAAATGCTCTGGCCACCCTGTAGATCTGCCTAGAGCTCATTACCACTTCCAAAGGCCTTGCAACTAGTAGTAGCCTGTGCCACCTTCCTGAAGGTTCTTGCTGCTGTTGAGAGCCCAGCAACCATGCACTGACTGCTGGCCCTACCCATTGCCTCCATCTCCCTGGAAACACAGTGAGTATCCTGAGGATAGCAGCCTGCTCACACCAAAGAAACAGACAGCAAATATTCAAATTCTCACACCAAAAATAAATAGTAACCTCCACCAAAAAATACGGAGGGGTGCTCCTGCATAGAAGTAGCCTACAAGACTACAGTTTGGCTTCCCCAAACTCACAGAAAAAGAAATACATAAGCAAGGTGAAGAAGCTCAGAAACCATTCCCAGTTAAAGGAACAGGAGAATTCACCTAAAGCACAATGAAAAATGCAGAGGAACGAATTAGTGACTTGGAAGATGGAATGATGGAGATCACTCGATCAGGACAGCACACAGAAAACCAAATGAAAAAAACATGAAAGCAATATAAAAGATCTATGGAATAATATAAAGTAGGCCAATCTACACATAATAGGAATTCCAGAAGGAGAAGAAAAGGGGATTAAAAATATATTTGAAGAAATTTTGTCTGAAAAATTTCCAGGTATAAATGAAACTGATATCAAGATACAGGAATCACAAAGGGCATCAAACATGTTGAAAAGAAACAGGTGCACACCAAGACATATAATTATAATAAAAATGGAAAAAGGTAAAGTGAGGATTGTAAAGGCAGAAAGAGAAAAGCAAAGTGTTAATTATAAGGGAACCCCCATAAGGCTGTCAGCTGATTTCTCTACAAAACACTATAGGCCAGAAGGGAGTGGCAAGATATATTTAAAGTGCTAAAAGGAAAAAATGTGCATTTAAAATAGAAGGGGAAATAAAAAATTTCCTCAACAAACAAAAACCAAAAGAGTACAGCAATACTAAACCCATTCTAAAAGAAATACTGAAAGGGATTCTCTAAATAAATGAAAAAAAAAAAGATGTAAGAGAATTAGAATGGAGGAAACCACAATTGAAAAGCAATCACTTAAATGAGCCAGCATACAGATCAAACATGTAGATATTAAAAAGAAAAAGACATCAATATTATACAATGTGGAGAAGGAAAGTGAGAAAATATAGATTTTTTTTTATTTCAATGATGTGTTTGAGCCTATATGAATATCAGGCTAAAGAAAGTAGATACAGGAAGGGGTTAAAATACTTAAAAAACAGGGCAAGCACAAATCAAAACAAAACATCACATTCACAAAAACTGAAAAGAAAAGTACTCAAGCATAAAACAAATGGAAGCCATCCAATCAAAAAAAGAAAGGAAGAAAAGAGAAACATGGAATAAAATGGAAAACAATGGGTAAAATGGCGATAAACACATATCTATCAATAATTACCTTCAATGTGAGTGGACTGAATGCTCCAAGTAAAAGACACAGAGTGGCAAATTGGATAAAAAAACAAAAGCTACAATCTGCTGTCTATAAGACTCTCACCTTAGGACAAAGGACACATATACATTGAAAGTGAGGGGATGGGAAAAGATATTTCATGCTAATGGACAAGACAGGAAAGCAGGAGTTGCAATACTCATATCAGGCAAAATGGACTTTAAAATGAAAGCCATAAAGAAAGACAAAGACACTATTTAATGGTTAAAGGATCCATTCAAGAAGGGAATAGTACAATCATCAATATCTATGCCCCTAATATAGGAGCACCCACATACTTACAACAAATACAAACAGACATAAAAGGAGAAACTGAGGGGAATGCAATCATAGTAGGAGATCTTAACACCCCACTTACATCAATGGACAGATTCTCTAGACAGAAAATCAATAAGGCAACAGAGATCCTAAATCACACAATAGAAAAGATAGACTTAATTGACATTTTTAGGGCATTACATTCCAAAAAATCAGAATATACATTCTTCTCAAGTGCACATAGAACATTCTCAAGGATCGATCACATACCTGGTCACAAAGCTAACCTCCACAAATTTAACAGTACAGAAATTATTTAAAGTATTTTTTCTGACCACAATGGCATGCAACTAGAAAGCAACCACAGGAAAAGAAATGGGAAAAAACTGACTACGTGGAGACTAAACAACGTGCTACTACAAAACCAATGGGTCAATGAGGAAATCAAGAAGGAAATTAAAAAATACCTTGAGACAAATGAGAATGAAGACACAGCCACTCAAAATCAATGGGATGCCACAAAAGCAGTGCTCAGAGGGAAGTTCATAGCAATACGGGCCTTCCTTAAAAAGAAGAAAAATCTCATATCAACAGCTTAACCCATCACCTAACGAATTTAGAAAAAGAAGAACAAACAAAACCTAAAATCGGCAGAAGGAAGGAAATCATAAAGATCACAAAGGAAATCAATAAAATAGAGATTCAAAAAACAGTAGAAAAAAAAATCAATAAAACCAAGAGCTGGTTCTTAGAAAAGGTAAACAAAATCGACAAACCTCTGGCTAGACTCACCAAGAAGAGGAGAGAAAAAACCCAAATAAACAAAATAAGAAATGGAAAAGAAGAAATCACAACAGAAACTGCAGAAATACCAAAAAATCATAAGAGAATACTACGAACAATTGTATGACAACAAATTTGACAACTTAGAAGAAATGGACCAACTTTCTAGAAACTTAAAGCCTGCCAAAACTGAATCACAAAGAAATAGATCAACTGAACGAACCAATCACTAGAAATGAAATTGAGTATGTTATAAAAACACTCCCTACAAATAAAATTCCAGGATCAGATTGTTTCCCAGCAGAATTCTACCAAACATACAAAGAGGAACTCATACCCATCCTCCTTAAGCTTTTCCAAATGGTTGAAGAAGGAACACTCCCAAAGACATTCTATAATGCCACTATCACCCTAATTCCAAAACCAGACAAAAATACCAAAAAAGAAAACTATAGGCCAATATCTTTGATGAATATAGACGCAAAAATTCTCACCAAAATTTTAGCCAACCGAATCCAACAATATATAAAAAAGATCATACACCATGACAAGTTGGGTTTCATCCCAGGTTCACAAGGATGGTTCAACATAAGCAAATCAATCAACATCACACACCACATTAACAAGAGAAAAGTCAAAAATCACAAGATCATCTCAATAGATACAGAAAAAGCATTTGACAAAGTCCAACATCCATTCATAATAAAAACTCTTATCAGAGTGGGTATAGAGAGAATGTACCTTAACATAATAAAAGAAATTCATGACAAACCCACAGTAAATATACTACTCAGTGGAGAAGAGCTGAAAGCCTTCCTAGTAAAATCTGGAACAAGACAAGGATGCCCACTCTCACCACTGTTATTCAACATAGTATTGGAAGTCCTAGCAACAGTAATCAGACAAAAAAAAAGGAAAGAAAGAAAAGGCATCTATATAGGAAGAGAAGAGGTAAAATTGTCACTGTATGCAGATGATGTGATATTATACATATATATAGGAGACCCTATGGACTCAACCCAAAAACTACTTGAACTAATCAACAAATTCAGCAAAATAGCAAGATATAAGATTAATATTCAGAAATCAGTCACATTTCTGTATACTAGCAATGAAATATTAGAAAAGGAATACAAAAATACCTTTTAAAATTGCACCCCAAAAATATCAAATACCTGAGAATAAATATGACCAAGGATGTGAGACATATGCTGAAAACTATGAAACATTAATCAAGGAAATAAAAGAAGATGAAAAGAAATGGAAAGATATTCCAAGCTCATGGATTGGAAAAATTAATATTATAAAAATGGTCATACTACCCAAAGCAATCTATAGATTCAATGCAATCCCTAAAAAATTACCCATGAAATTTTTTCACAGAACTAGAACAAACAATCCAAAAATGTATATGGAACCACAAAATTTATATGGAATCACTAAAACAATCCTGAGGAACAAAAGCCAAGCAGGAGGCATAATTCTCCCAGACTTCAAGCATTATTACAAAGAAACAGTAATCAAGACAGTGTGATACTGGTACCAAAACAGACATACAGACCAATGGAACAGAATAAAAGAGAATGCAAAAATAAACCCAGACACCTATGGTCAATTAATCTTCGACAAAGGAGGCAAGAACATAAGATGGGAAAAAGACAGTCTTTTGAGAAACTATTTCTGGGAAACCTGGACAGCTGTATGCAAATCAATGAAACTAGAAGACACCCTCACAGCATGCACAAACTCAAAATTGCTTAAAACTTGAACATAAGGCAAGACACCATCAAACTCATAGAACAGAACATAGGAAAAACATTCTCTGACATCAACCTTACAAATGTTTTCTTAGGTCAGTCCCCCAAAGCAACAGAAATAAAAACAAAAATAAACCAATGGGACTTAAACTGACAACCTTTTCCACAGCAAAGAAAACCAAAAGACAGCTTACATAATGAGAGAAAATAATGTCAAATTATGCAACTGACAAGGGCATAATCTCTAAAATATACAAATAGCTTAAACAACTCAACAGCAAAAAAGCCAACAACCCAACTGAAAAATGGGCAAAAGACCTGAATAGGCATTTCTCCAAAGAAGATATACAGATGGCCAACAAGCACATGAAAAAGTGCTCAGCTTCACTGATGATTAGAGAAATGAAAATCAAAACTACAACAAGAAACCACCTCACACCAGTCAGGATGGCCATCATTAATAAGTCCACAAATAACAAATGCTGGACAGGGTGTGGAGAAAAAGGTACTCTCCTGCACTGTTGGTGGGAATATAAACTGGTACAACCACTATGGAAAACGGTATGGAGGTACCTTAGAAAACTACACATAGAACTACCACATGATCCAGCAATCCCACTCTTGGGCATACATCTGGACAAAACTTTCCTTGAAAAAGACACATGCACCCACATGTTCACTGCAGCACTATTCACAATAGCTAAGACATGGAAACAACCCAAATACCCATCGACAGATGATTAGATTAGGAAGAGGTGGTATATAGACACAATGGAATACTACTCAGCCATAAAAAAGAACAAAATAAAGCCATTTGCAACAACATGGATGGAACTAGGGACTCACACTGAGTGAAGTAAGTCAGAAAGAGAAAGACAAATAACAAACGTTATCACTTATATCCGAAATGTAATATACAGCACAAATGAACCTTTCCACAGAAAAGAAAATCATGGACTTGAAGAATAGACTTGTGGTTGCAAAGGGGGAGGGTGGGGAAGTGGGATGGATTGGGAATTTGAGGTTAACAGATGCAGACTATTGCCTGTGGAATGGATAGGCAATGACATCCTGCTGTGTAGCACTGGGAACTATATGCCTAGTCACTTACGATGGAATATGATAATGCGAGAAAAAAGAATGTATACATGTATATGTAACTGTGTCACCTTGCTGTATAGTAGAAAATGGACAGAACACTGTAAACAAGCTAATGAGAAAAATAAAAATCATTACATTAAAAAAATAAAATTTTATTTTTACTATAGTTATTCTTCGATAGATTATACTTAGAAAATTTTCAGTTATACTTTTAGGAATAACTTATGCTTTTATTTTGAGCCAAGTGAATGACTCATTTAGATAATTATTCCTAGATTGATACATTTGTATTCTCTGCTTGTAAGGCATAGAGTTCCTCCAAACAAGATATGCATATTCACCATTGTAACATAGTTGTATTCAAATCTTCTATTATTATTATCTTTTTAACAAATTTTACTTATGTTTCTAAGAAGCTTTAGTTTGGACAACATGAATTTGACAAACTTCATATACCTCAATTCTTTCATCTCTAATGATGAAATGAATTCTTCCATGTAAAACAGTTTAATTATATCACTTATACATCAATACTTAATGATGCTAATTGGATCCAATTTTCCAAAAAATGTTCTTTATAACAGCATTTTAAAATTTTTATATCCAATCAAAAATAGCTCATTTTATTCAATTATCTAGATATTTCCATTCAAAATATTTGTGATATCTATTAGTTCAAGTATTCAAGCTCATTCATTTTTAGTGCTCTAGCTAGCGAATTTACACACACACATAAACACTCTCATATGTATACAGAGTTTATCTCTAAATTCTCATTTTGTTGACATTTAGGCAGTTTCATACCCCTGTTTATCATTATACACTGTGCTGCTATGATGATGTTCACAAATGTCTTTTTATGGATGTGGGCTATTTTCTTTTGTGTGTATAACTAGAAATATAATTCCTATCTATGTGGGTAGGTACACCTACCCTTGTAATAGATATTACCAAATTATTTTTCAAATAACTAGATAAAGATCTCCAACATATATGAGGGAGTTTTATTATATTAAGCAATATGAGTGCTCATTGTACTTCATATCTGCTAGCGGTTGGTAAATTTAGGCATTAGAGTTTTGACAATTTAAATGGCATAAATAAAAGCACATTGTGATTTGATTGTATATTTTTGTGATTATCTCCAAGGTTGAGTTTGAATGAAATGGACTTCTATGTTTCATATTCGAGGACCTGCTTCTTTTCCTTCACACATTTTTAAAAGTTCGTCCACATTTCCTTATTGCAAGTAAATCTTGCAATAAGATTTACATACTTAATATAATAAAGCTCCTTCATATATGTTGGAGCTCTTTATCTAGTTACTATGGTCTTTGATGCAAGGTTTTCTTTTTTTCCCATTTTATATACAATTTATTTTTAGAGCAGTTCTAGTTCATAGCAAAACTGAGCACAAAGTACAGAGAGTTCCCACATACCTCCTTCTCCCACCTCATGCACTGCATGCCCACAATCAACATACACCACATCATTACACTTATAACAATCAATGAATCTCTACAGACATCATTATAACCTTCAATTCATAGTTTACATTAAGGGTGATTCTTGGTGTTTTACATTCTGTGTGTTTTCACAAATGTATAATGATATGCATCCATCATTACAGTATCATACAGAAAAGATTCACCGCCCTAAAAATCCTCTCCGCTCCAACTATTCATCTTCCGTTCCCATTGCCAACTCTTGGTCATTTAACTGTCTACTAGTTTTTGCCTTTCAAGAATGTCTATAGTTGGAATCATAATATACATAGCCTTTTTGGATTGGCTTCTTTCCCCTAGCAATATGCACTTAAATCTCCTCCCTGTCTTTTCAAGGTTTGATAGATCATTTCCTTTTAGTACTGAATGATACTCCATAGTCTGGGTTCACCACTGTTTATTTGTCCATTCACCTGATAAAGGAATTCAGCTGCTATAAAAATTTTTTATTTTCAACAAATTTGGCTAAACACCACAGAGTGAAGTGGCTGGATACTATGATGAATATGTTTAGTTTTGTAGTAAACTATCAACCTCTCTTCCAAATGGAAATACCACTTTGCATTCTTAGCAGCAACGAATGAGAGTTCCCACCGCTCCACATACGTGTCAGCATTTGGTGTTGTCAGTGTTCTAGATTTTGGACATTTTAATAGGTATCTCATTGTTTTAATTTTCATTTCCCCAATGACATATTATGTTGAACATCATTGATAAGCCTATTTGCTAACTGTATATCTTCATAGTAAGATATCCATTCAGGTTTTGTGCCAATGTTTTAAAACATGTTTTTTTTATTTATTTACTGTTGAATTTTAACAGTTATTTGTATATTGTAGATAACTGTCCTTTATCAAAGTGCCTTTGCACTCAAAATGTATTAAAGACCTAGATATAAGACCAGATACTATAAAACTGTTAAAGGAAAACATAGGCCAAACACTCTCCAACATAAATGACAGCAACATCTTCTCAGATCCGCCTCCTACAGTAATTACAACAAAAACAAAAATAAACAAATGAGACTTAATTAAACTTAAAGGTTTCTGTACAGCAAAGGAAACCCTAAACAAAACAAAAAGACAACCCACAGAATGGGAGAAAATATTTGCAAATGAATCAACTGACAAGGGATTAATCTCCAAAACTTATAAACACCTTCTGCAGCTCAATACCAAAAAAACAAACAACCCCATCAAATAATAGGCAGAATATCTAAATAGACAATTCTCCAAAGAAGACACACAGATGGCCAAAAAACACATGAAAAATGTTCACCATAACTCATTATTAGAGAAATGCAAATCAAAACCACTATGAGGTACCACCTGCCACCAGCCAGAATGGCCATCATCAAAAAGTCCACAAAGAGTGCTGGAGAGGGTGTGGAGAAAAAGAAACCCTATTACACTGTTGGTGGGAATGTAAATTGGTACAACCACTGTGGAAAACAGTATGGAGATTCCTTAGAAAACTAAAAATAGAATTACCATCTGATCCAGCAATCCCACTCCTGGGCATCTATCCAGAGAACACCATGATTCAAAAAGACACACGTACTCCAATGTTCATTGCAGCACTTTATGCAATAGCCAAGACATGGAAACAACCTAAATGTCCATTGATAGAGGAGTGGCTAAAGAAGAAGTGGTACTTATGCACAGTGGAATATTACTCAGCCATTAAAAGGAAAGAAATAACAGCATTTGCAGCAACATGGATGGATCTAGAATTACCATGCTAAGTGAAGTCAGTAAGACAATGAGACACCAACATCAAGTGGTATTACTTGCATGTGGAATCTAAAAAAAAAAAAAATACACAATGAACTTCTTTGCAGAACAGATACTGACTCGGAGACTTGGAAAACTTATGGTTTACAAATGAGACAGATTGGGGGCTGGTGGGATGCACTGAGGCTGTACAATTTGGTTGTGATGATTGTTTTACAACCATAAATATAATAAAATTCATTTAGTAATTTAAAAAATAGCAAAAAAAGTGCCTTTTGAAAATATATACCATTCTTCACGTATCTTCTCATTTTCTTTTCAGTGTCTTTTACAGAGCAGACCTTCTTATTTTAATAAAGTCTTAATTATCAATTATTTCTTTCATTGAGCTCATCTTTAGCATTGTATATAAAAAGGCACTGCCTAGTCCTGTGCTGTCTGCTTCCAGCTCCTCACTGCCGGAAGATGAAGTGTTGTTCATCTCCAGCCAGAAGATGAGATGCTGTTCATCTACGGCCACTGCAAATAAGCCACCGTGGGTCACATAAATACAGAATGGCCTGGAATGTTGGGCCTCAAAGGCAAGGTCAGGTAGGATGCCTGGAATGAGCTGAAAGGGCCTTCCAAGGAAGATACCATGAAAGCCTATGTCAACAAAGTACAAAAACTAAAGAAAAAATGTGGAATATAAGGGACTAAATTTGCCTGACAGCCATGCGGTTCCTCTCAACTGATACAATGCCTTGTTTTTCTGATACTGTGGATGAAGCTAATAAATAACTAGCTGACCCAAGACATCAGATTAGGGGCTGAAATGGCTACTGACTCTTGCTGAGTAGTTTTTATCTGTAGATCAATTAAAAGTGGATTTGTTACTTTAAAAATAAAAAATTAAAAAAATAATAAAAAGGCATTGTCATACCCCAAATTATCTAGGTTTCCTCTGTTACATTCTACGAGTTTTATGGTTTTGTGTTTTAAGTCTTCGATATATTTTGAGTTAATACTTGTGAAGGGTATAATGTCTGTGTCTATACTCACATTTATTTTCATGCTAATATGCAGTTGTTTCAGCACCATTGGTCAAAAAGATTATTTTGCTTCAATGTTTTGCTTTTAGTCCTTTATCAAAGATCAGTGACTATACATAATTATGTGGAACTCTTTTTAAGCTCTCTCTTGTGTTCTATTCATCAAATTGAATTTGACCCATAGTTTTGCCAATACCACACTATCTTAATTACTGTAGCTCTATAATGATCTTAAAATCAAGTATCAGTCCTCTGATTTTTCTCATTTTAAATATTGAATAGATGACTCTGGGTCTTTTGCATCTCTATATAAAGTTTAGATATAGATTTTTTTTGTCTTTTTTTTTGGAGACCCGCACCCGTGGCATATGGAGGTTCCCAGGCTAGGGGTCTAACAGGAGCTGTAGCTGCCGGCCTTCGCCACAGCCACAGCAACGTGGGATCTGAGCCGCGTCTGCAACCTACACCACAGCTCACGGCAACGCCGGATCCTTAACCCACTGAGCAAGGCCAGGGATCGAACCCACAACCTCACAGTTCTTAGCCAGATTCGTTAACCACTGAGCCACGAAGGGAACTCCTAGATATAGATTGCTGATATCAACAAAATAACTTCATGGGATTTTGAACAGATTGAATGGAATCTATAGATCAGGTTGTAAAGAACTGACATTTTGAGAATATTGAATTTTGCTTTCCATGAACAAAATCTCTCTCCATTTATTTAATAATTTGATTTCAGGAGATTGGATTAAGATGGCGGAATAGAAGGACTGGAGATCAACTTCTCTCCCAAAAAAAAACCAAAACTACAACCAAATGCTGAGCAATGTTCAACCAAATGGACTGTAAACTTCCAAAAAAGATATTCTGCTCCAGAAGAAAAAGAGGAGACCACATCAAGAGGTAGAAGGGGCAATTATGCGATAGAAGCAACCCCATACCTCCTGGGTGGGAAGCCCCACAGACCGGATAGTAACTGCATCACAGAGACTCAGCTACAGGACTGAGAGTTCTGAGCCCCACGTCAAATCCCCATGCCTGGGGATCTGTTACAAGGAGAAAGAGCCCCTGGATCATCTGGCATTGAAGGCCAGTGGGGCTTGTGTACAGAAGCTCCACAGGACTGGGGGAAACAGAGACCCCATTCTTGAAAGGCACACACAGACTTTCACGTGCACTGGGTCCCAAGGCAAAGCAGTCCCCATAGGAATCCAGGAGGAAACTGACTGCAATACTTGGAGGATCTCCTGGGCAAACTGCAGTGACTGTGGCTTGTTGTGGGGGAAGGGCAATGGTGGTGAAGCACTTGGGAACATTCATCAGCCTGCATTTCTCTGGAGGTGGCCATTTCTGGGAAAATCTGGTCCCTCCAATCAGTGCTGAGAAGCCCCAGGCCAAACAATAATACAGGTGGGATCACAGCCCCACCCATCAGGAAACAGGCTGCCTAAAGACCCCTCAGGCACACAACCAGCCTCTAATCTCATCCAGAGACAAAGCCCCACCCATCAGAGGGAAAAGAATCAACCCCACCTACCTGTGGGCAGGCATCACTCCCTCCCATCAGGAAGCCTACAGCAAGCCCCCTCCATACCAACTTTACCCACAGGGGAGGCAAACACCTGAACTAAGAGAGGCTACAACTTCACTGTCTACAAAAAGGTCTCCACACCAAAAACCTATAAAAATGTAAAGACAGAAAACTATAACTCAGATGAGGGAGAAAGAGAAAAGCCCAGAAAAACAGCTCAGTTATGAGATTATCAGCCTCCCAGAAACAGACTTTAGACTGTTGATGCTGAAGATGATGCAAGGCATTGGAAATAGACTGGAGGCAAAGACTGATAATTTACAGGAAACACTGACCAGAGAAAGACAAGCTATAAAAATTAAACAAGAAGAGATGCAAAATACAATAACTGAAATCAAAAATTCACTAGAAGCAGCCAAGAGTAGAATACAGGAGGCAGAAGACGAATCAGTGAGGTTGAGGACAGATTAGTGGAAATAACTAATGCAGAAGAGAAAAGAGATAAAAGATTGAAAGGAAATGAGCAGAGTCTCAGAGAACTCTGGGTAATGTTAAATGCACCAACATCCATATTATAGGGGTGCCAGAGGGAGAAGAGAGAGAAAAGGGGACAGAAAAAATATTCAAAGAGATAATAGCCAAAAACTTCCCTAATATGTGAAAGGAACCACTCACTCAAATCCAGGAAATGCAATGAGTACCATATAAAATAAACATAAGGAGGAACACCCCGAGACACATATTAATCAAAATGACCAAAATTAAAGACAAAGAGAAAATTTTGAAAGCAGCTAGGGAAAAGAAACAAATGACATACAAGGGAACCCCAATAAAGTTATCAGAAGATTATTCATCTGAAACTCTGCAGGCCAGAAGGGAGTGGCATGATATACTAAATGTGATGAAAGGAAAAAACTTCTAACCAAGATTAGTTTACCCAGCAAGGCTCTCATTCAGATTTGAAGGAGAGATCAAAACCTTTACAGATAAGCAAAAGCTAGGTGATTTCTGCAATACTAAACCAGCTTTACAACAAATCCTAAATGAACTTCTCTAGGCAGAAAAGAAAAGGCTACAACCAGAAACAAAAACACCACAAATGACAAGGCTCACGAGTAAAGGCATATATATACAGTAAAGATACTAAATCATCCATGCACAATTATGTTACCAAAATCAGAAATCATGAGAAGAGAGCACAAATGCAGGTCACTGGAGAAGCATGTGAAATTAAGAAACCAACAACTTAATACAATCTCATTTATACAGAGACCTCTATATCAAAGCTTCAGGGTAACTGCAAACCAAAACTCTACAATTGATACACAAACAAATAAGAAAAATCAACTCAAATACAACATTAAAGATAGTCATCTTCTAAGAGGAGACAACAAGAGAATAATGAAGAAAAAAGAGCAACAAAAACCCCAAACATTTAATACAATGGCAATAAGAACATACTTATCAATAATTACCTTTAATGTTAATGGACTGAATGCCCCAACCAAAAGACATAGACTAGCCGAATGGATACAAAAACAACACCTATATATATGCTGTCTTTCAGAGACCCACTTCACTTCTAGAGACACATACAAATTGAAAGTGAGAGGATGGAAGAAAATATTCCATGCAAACAGGAATCAAAAGAACGCCAGACTAGCAATACTCATCTCAGACAAAATAGACTTTAAAATGAAGAACATTTTAAGAGACAAGGAAGGATACTACATAGTGATCAAAGGATCAATCCAAGAAGAAGATATAACAATTTTAAATATCTGTGCACCCAACATAGGATCACCACAATACAGAAGGCGACTGCTAAACAACCTTAAAAAGAGAAATCAACAATAACACCATCATAGTGGGGGACTTTAACACCCCACTTACAGCAATGGACAGGTCATCCAGGCAGAAAATCAATAAGGAAACACAGGCCCTGAATGATGCATTAGATCAGATAGACTTCATAGATATTTATAGGACATTCCATCCAAAAGCAAAAGAATACACACTCTTCTCAAGTGTGCATGGAACATTCTCTAAGATTGATCACATTCTGGGCTACAAATCAAGCCTCAGTAACTTTAAGAAAATTGAAATCATTTCAAGCATCTTCTCTGACCACAATGCTATATGACTGGAAATCAACAACAAGAAAAAAAATGGCCAAAAATACAAATACATGGAGACTAAACAACACACTACTAAATAACCAATGGATCACTGAAGAAATCAAAGAGGAAACTAAAAAATACCTAGAAGCAAAGGACAACAAAGACAGGACACCCCAAAACCTCTGGGATGCAGCAAAAGCAGTTCTAAGAGGAAAGTTTATAGCAATACAAGCCTACCTCAGGAAACAAGAAAAAGCTCAAATAAACAACCTAACTTTACAGCTAAAGCAGCTAGAGAGGGAAGAACTGACAAGACCTAAAGGTAGTTGAAGAAAAAAAAATTATAAAAATCAGAGCAGAAATCAATGAAATAAAAACAAAGAAAACCATAGAAAAGATCAATGAAACTTATCAAAGCTGGTTCCTTGAAAAGATCAACAAAATTGATAAACCCTTAGCCAGACTTATCAAGAAAAAAAGAGAGAGGACACAAATCAATAAAATTAGAAATGAAAAAGGAGAAGTAACAACAGACATCACAGAAATACAAAGGATCACAAGAGACTACTATATGCAACTCTATGGCAATAAAATGGAAAACCTAGAAGAAATGGACAAATTCTTAGAAAAGTACAATCTCCCAAGACTAAACCAAGATGAAATAGAAAATATGAATAGATCAATCACAAGTTCTGAAATTGAAACTGTGATTTAAAAACTTCCAACAAACAAAAGTCCAGGACCAGATGGCTTCACAGGTGAATTCTCTCAAACATTTAGAGAATAGCTAATGCCTATCCTTCTGAAACTCTTCCAAAAAATTGCAGAAGGGACACTCCCACACTCATTCTATGAAGCAACCATCACCCTGATACCAAAAGCAGACAAAGATACCACAAAAAAAGAAAATTACAGTCCAATCTCACTGATGAACATAGATGCAAAAATCCTCAACAAAATACTAGCCAACCGAATCCAACAATACATTAAACGGACTGTACACCATGATCAAGTGGGATTTATCCCAGGGATGCAAGGATTCTTCATTATCAGCAAATCAATCAGTGTGATACACCACGTTAACAAACTGAAGAATAAAAACCATATGATCCTCTCCATAGATTCAGAAAAAGCCTTTGACAAAATCCAACACCAATTTCTGATAAAAAACCTTCAGAAAGTGGGCATAGGGGGAACCTACCTCAACATAATCAAGGCCATCTATGACAAATCCAGAGCTCACATCATTCTCAATGGTGAAAAGCTGAAAGAATTCCCTCTGAGATCAGGAACAAGACAGGGATGTCCACTCTCGCCACTACTATTCAACATAGTTTTGGAAGTCCTAGCCACAGCAATCAGGGAAGTAAAAGAAATAAAAGGAGTCCAATTGGAAAGGAAGAAGTAAAACTCTCTCTTTTTGCAGATGACATGATACTATACCTAGAGAATCCTAAAGACTCTACCAGAAAACTGTTAGAGCTCATCAATGAATTTGGCAAAGTCACAGGATAAAAAATTAACACACAGAAATCAACTGCATTTCTATATACCAACAATGAAAGATCAGAAAGAGAAATTAGAGAAGCAATCCCATTTAACATCACATCAAAAAGAATCAAATACTTAGGAATAAACCTGCCTAAAGAGACAAAAGACCTGTACTCTGAAAATTATAAGGCGCTCATGAAAGTAATCAAGTATGACTTGAACACGTGGAAAGACATACCATGCTCTTGGATTGGAAGAGTCAATATTATCAAAATGACTATACTACCCAAGGCAATCTACAGATTCAGTGCAATCCCTATCAAATTACCATGGACCATTTTCACAGAACTATAACAAAATATTTTAAAGTTTGTCTGGAAACATAAAAAACCCAGAATAGCCAAAGACATCCTGAAAAAGAAAAATGGAGGAGTTCCTGTAGTGGCGCAGTGGTAAAGAATCCGACAAGGAACCATGGGGTTGCGGGTTCGATCCCTTCTCAGTGGGTTAACGATCCGGTGTTGCCGTGAGCTGTGGTGTAGGTCGTAGGCGCAGCCCTTATCCTGCGTTGCTATGGCTGGAGCGCAAGCCAGTGGCTACAGCTCCAATTAGACCCCTAGCCTGGGAACCTCCACATGCCACAGGTGTGACCCTAAAATGACAAAAGGCAAAAAAAAAAAATGGAGCTGGAGGAATCGGGCTCCCTGACTTCAGACTCTACAACAAAGCTACAGTCATCAAAACAGTATGGTACTGGCACAAAGACAGAAATATAGATCAGTGGAACAGGATACAAAGACCAGAATTTAATCCACGCATCTATAGTCAACTAATCTATGACAAAGGAGGCAAGAATATACATTGGACAAAAGACAGCCTCTTCAATAAGTGGTGCTGGGAAAACTGGACAGCTACATGGAAAACAATGAAACTAGAACACTTCCTAACACCATGCACAAAAATAAACTCAAAATGGATTAAAGATCTTGATATTAGACCAGATACTATAAAACTCTTAGAGGAAAACATAGGCCAAACACTCTCTGACATAAATGATAGCAACATCTTCTCAGATCCATGTGTCAGAGTAAGGACAATAAAAAGAGAAATAAACAAATGGGACTTAATTAAACTTCAAAGTTTCTGCACAGCAAAGGAAACTCTAAACAAAATGAAAAGACAACCCACAGAAT